>BGNK01002629.1:43941-86407 GCA_003297005.1 Symbiodinium sp. clade A Y106
GGAAATTGTTTTTTTTGTTCTTGTTTTTTTCGGTTTTTTGGGTTTACCCGCCCACACCCCAATCGTCGGTTTCCCGCGCGGAGCTGCTTGCCCACAGATGGTTGGATTTTATGCCAACCCTGTCAGACTATAGTGTGTGAAAACATCGTTCTCACTGCTTAGGAAATCTAGCCAACGTAGCGCAAGGCCTTAACAAATGGCAAAGTACCCAGTTTCGTGGAAAGCCAATATCTGATGCTNTATGCTCCTTTCGAATTGAACAACCAGTTGCTATCGAATGATAATTTAGCGATTGTCTAAAGAATCCCAATTAGCAGAATCATTTTACATATTTACGAAACATGGATAGTATACACATGTATATATATATATATATATACATGCATACATATTCAACTTGAGTACGCAACCAACAAGTAAGCTGTATACCTTGTACCCTTTGATGTTAGTACGTGGGGAAAATGCTGGTTCATGCTTGACTAATAGTCATTGGTTTATACATNCAAGTAAGCTGTATACCTTGTACCCTTTGATGTTAGTACGTGGGGAAAATGCTGGTTCATGCTTGACTAATAGTCATTGGTTTATACATCATGTTGCAAATGCTCGGATACTTGTACGTATTGAACCACAATATGTACAACGCAACCCAAAGCCAAACCGATGACAAATCAATCATTTCTCATGTAGCAAGAGCAGGACCTCTCCTGCTATCTCGCCAATACTCATTGAGCCTAGTACAACATTAACACATACGGATACATGTCAGGTCATTTCTTATTTAAACANTAAACAACATGAACTAGGTTCATTGTCTTTGAAGATGTGGACCCTAAAAGACGTAATAGTTAAGTGTTTTTCATTTTTGGGGATGTTGAGTATCGTTTTTTTCAGTACACAAGAAATAAAGGTAAGTACAAAAGGAGCAAATCATCGTGTGCTGCTTAAGGGCGGGAACATAACACATGAAATATACAACCTCAAGATGTATTCAAAGTGACTAAAGTATCGGACAAGCTGCCACTGAANGGGAACATAACACATGAAATATACAACCTCAAGATGTATTCAAAGTGACTAAAGTATCGGACAAGCTGCCACTGAAATGCTATTTGCGTTGCACTGACTAGTTTCCTACCATCGGTGCAGTATCAATTACATACGGTTGGTCTTAATGTCGAATTTCAACTACACGTGCAATCCACATTAGAGTAGTGTTGAATATACGGTAATATTGTCGCACATCAAGCATATAACATTGGCTTGCTNATTACATACGGTTGGTCTTAATGTCGAATTTCAACTACACGTGCAATCCACATTAGAGTAGTGTTGAATATACGGTAATATTGTCGCACATCAAGCATATAACATTGGCTTGCTTATTAGTTATATAAAAGAATAAAATTACAATAGACAATAGCGCTGCTTAAATCCGAGATACATGTTATATCAGTTAAGATGGCATAGCAAAACAGGTACCTAATTCAATATTGGCCATCAGTTGGATATCAAGTAAATGTCGAAGCGAGAACTAGTTGCAGACTAGTTAGAACACCGACATAATATACAAACACGTTGTAAGCATTAAGTGCTAGGCAAGTCNTACGCACTGAGTATGCAGGCAAGTACGTAGACACGTAACAGACATCACGTGAGTAGTAACGAGACACTACTTCAATACGCACTGAGTATGCAGGCAAGTACGTAGACACGTAACAGACGCAACGAGATATTTGTGGTTGAGCGATGATGAAGGAGCTATGATACGTGCATCCGACACCTATATGGGATGAACATAATACTCGATGTTGTCACCTGGCCTCGCATGTCTGCCTAACGTGCTGCATTGACAGTCTTGCCTTTCCATCAGAAGATATATTGTTGTTCATCATGACACTATACCTCTTGACGTACGTAAACAAGCTGCCATAGAATTGGACATCCGCTTTTGGTGCCCCACTCGTACCTGCACAACATGCAAATACAAACGGTAACCCCGCATTCATCGGTATTAACGGGGTTTTCGGTTCACACCGTCTACACGCATTCAACCCATGTACTCTTTATAGCCAAGAGGGGGCCTACCGGGTTTCCCCTTCCCTATAGCAACCCCTACGGTGCCCTTATAGAAAGCCGAAAGAAAACTCTTACAGATCCCTTTAAAGAACCCCGAATATACCTTAAAATATAGCAGGATCCCTAATCTGATTTAAGGTATATCCCTTAATTAAGGGATGATATTGGGTTCTCTGGGAAGGGGCCCTGCTCTGGAGAACTACCCAAACCACAAGGCCTCGCCCTGAATCTGCCGGGGGTCCAGGAGATCTAAAGGCGGCTTCTGGCCGTCGGTGCCAGGCACGGTCAACTTTAAGGCCAGCATGGCACGTCACCACGACTTAGGGAGGTTCCTTAAAGGGCCCCTATTTCTTCAAGGGTCCCTTTAAGGCTTCCTATTTCTTTAAGGGTTCCTTTCAGGGTTCGTTCCCTTGAGGGCTCTGTATTTAAGAGTTCCTGTCAAGCTTCGGCCAGGTGACATGGCGGGGGGTTCTTGCTGGTTCTATCAAATCTATAAGGGTCTATACGGGGTTTGTCTACAAGTGCTATATAGGGCTTGTATCACGGTTTGCATGAAGGTTTCTTGTTCTATCAGGGGTCAGAGGAGTGTGGTGCGCTCTTGTATATTGCTCTTGTCGAGGCGTGTTTGCGGAGTCGTCTGGTAGTCTTCATTCTGGTGCCTGGGTAAATAGGCTCTATAGGTTGGGGCATACGAAGTCGCACAGAAACTGTGATGGCCCTACAAAACAAAACCCCTACAAACTTAACACCATCTACATAACCAAGCCTTAAACTCTGATACTTTTGGAAGGGTTTCCCAAACCCTAAAATCCATAAACCCCTAAACCCCTGCAAGATTTACTAGCTATGGCCTGGCTTTCTGATACTTTAGGGAGGATCTCTGCAAGACTTTCTTGACCAAGCCAGGGAAATAAAAGATTAAACTTTTAGATTACTACTAACAAAATATAAACCCAAAAAGTTTAAAGGTTGGGTATTGGAGAACTAAGAAGATCTTCCTAGGACCTGCTCTTTGACAAGCCTCGAGCCATGAATTGGACAGAGGCAATCCGCGTTAGGGGCTTAGGGTTTATGTAGGGAGTAGGGGCTACGGGTTTAGAGTTCAGGCCTTAAACCCAAACCCCTAAACCCTAAACCCCTAAACCTTGAACCCTAAACCCCTAAACCCTAAACCCCTAAACCTTAAACCCTAAACCCCTAAACCCTAAATCCCTAAACCTTAAACCCTAAACCACTAAACCCTAAACCCCTAAACCTAAACCCCTAAACCCTAGACCCTAGGGATCAATAGTTCAGGCTCTGGGGATGAAGGAAAAACAGGCCCACGGGAGGCCCAAAGAACCAGCAAACTCACTTCGGCATGGAACAGCCCTTGGGGCTATAGGGTCGCTGAACAATCATAATGAGAACCTACGAAAAAGTAGGTGGTGGTAGTTAAAAGTAGGGTCTTACCGCGGGCATGTAGGATTTTGGGACCAGGCTGCACGGAATTGCTTGCGGACGACATGAACCCTACCTAAACCCCCAAAAGTAGGTGAAATCATGGCCCAAAACCTATAAAGGGCTATTATTCTACATACTTTTTGGGGTCCAGGTAAGGATTTTAAGGTTCGTATAAGAGAAAAGGACTCCAAAATACTTTTCAGGACCGTTTGGTCCTTAATGTTTGATAGCATTACGGTCTGGCGCACTGAGGCTGCATTAAGGGCGGTTGCACTCGGGCTCTTGCGTTTAGGGGTTCTATGGGGATTGTACAGGGCTCGATAATTCCATGTTTATGAAGAGTTTGCAGAGTGGGACTTGGGATTCAGGATTCATGGCTTCATGATTATTTGATTCGAATTGGCTATGTCTACGCCCTAGACCCTAAACCCCTCAACCCCTAAACCCTAAACCCCTAAACTCTAAACCCTCAACCCTAAAGCCCTAAACCCTAAACCCTAAAGAGCTTTAACAGCGCATAAAGTTTACTCTCTTTCTGGGTATCTGCCTTTTAGGGTCGGAACCTGCCAAGGAGAGCCTTGGATCTGTTTGGGGCGTGGAAAGTCCTAGCCCCTACAGCAACCCCTACCCAGACCCCCGGGAGGATCTAAGAAATAGATCCCTAATTTGGGACCCCTACTAAAGGGTCTTTATAAGAACCCCATTAAGGGATCTACTTTCTGGATCCTCCGGGGGTCTGGGTAAAGGAAGCCCAATATATGATCCCGGNGGGGGGGAGGGGGGGGGACGGCCGAACCGGGATCATATATCCTTAAATGAGCCCTTGCAGGGACCCTTACAGGTATCCCTAGCCTTAAGGACGACATGAACCTTAAAGGAGTTCTAAGGTTCATATGCCATACAGGGGTTCATAGTATATGGGCATGCAGCCCCTACTTTTCAGGGTCATTTGAAGTACCCGAGCGTAGAGAAGGAATACGACTTGAACTACGGGAGCCATTTGGAAACCTATTCATCATAATCAGCTTAGGACGCGGGAGTGCGGCTTCTGCAGTCGCTGGCTGCATCACCACAGAAATACAGTAGAATCCCAAAAAATGGAAACCCAATAGCCTCAATCTTTAAGGACAATGTACAGAGAATCCCAGCACTAATTGTCCTTAGTTCGGTTTCCAACTTTTGTCTAATCTCAACATGAAGAGCGACTGGGGCTGGAGTGAACGATACGGGCTCCCAAACTGAATGAAACAAGGGGTATGGGGATCCCTTCCCCTGCTGCAGCCACCCCCAACTGGATTATATAAATCCCATACACCCGGATTTCCGGCAATCAACACTTTAAGACCCGCCCACCCCCCCAAATCCCCACAGAGGCGCGAAGGCCTAAGAAAGCACCCGAACAGAAGCATCCTACCATGTGATTAGTTATTGGGGGTAAAAGAGAAGAACCTGACTGGGGCGATCCCACACACCCGAGGACACCGCGAATCCCAAGTATTTAGGGTACAGGAACATTAAGACGAAGACTCGTTTTTTTGTTGGTGTTGTTGCTGGGATGTTTGCTGTTGGAGCCCTTTAAGTGTGGCAAGCCCGCCTGTTATCTCGCTCCGCGTGGCCGCGGCTTCTGTTCGGGGCCTGGATTGGCTCCCACGATCAGCACGGAGATTTATGATGTACGCAAAGGCTCCTTATTATGGCTTTAAGGGCCTAATTCCGTAATGGTCGTATACATGGAGCCTCTGGGTTAGGTAGGGCTTATAGGGTTCAGGGTCTATAGTTTAGGGTTTGGGGTTTGGGTAAGACTTGGGTAGAGCCTTCCTCTCCGGCAATGGCTCTTTAAGGCTCCTTTACAAGCTCCTTGTAGGGCTTCTTAACCCTGATGTGTGAGGGGCTCTACGGGTCGGCGTAAATCAGCTTAAAGCCTTAGGAGTCCGAGTAACCTACATAGTACCCGAAACCTAACCCTAAGGCTCAAAATGGCCCAAAAGCCCTACGTAATATGGCCTTTAAGCCCAAAAGCCTTAAAAAATGAGTCCTTAGAGCCTTAGGGAAATCTTATAGATCCCTTTAAAGGAACCATTACAGACCCCTTTAAAGGAACCCTAGGTAAGTACCTAACTATTGGGTCCTTTGGACCCTAAGCCTCGGAGCTTTAGAGTTCGAGGGCTCCTAAACGCTAAGCCTTGAACCCTGCGGACAAAAAGATGTATAGCCGGGTTTAGGGGTGCAGGGATTAGGGTTTAGGGTTAGTTTAGGGTTTAGGGTTTAGGGATAGTTTAGGGTGTAGGGTTTAGGGTTAGTTTAGGGTTTAGGGTTTAGGTTTACCCTAGGGATCTAAGGACTCATATAATAAGGCTTTTGGGCCCATAGGTCATACCTGTAGCCCCCCAAACCCTATAAAATAGTAGGTTATAGCAAACCCCATAAAGTTGGAAACCGGATGAAGGCCAAATCGTGCTGGGATTCCCTATACATTACTCTTAAGGATTGAGGCTATTGGGTTTCCAACTTTTCGGCTTCTACTGTATACCCGTAGGCCCCCAAACCCTACAACATAGTAGGTTATGACCCCTTATTTATAGGTGAAAATCTCTTAACACATTAAGCTTTTGGATTTGGGATCTCACGGCAAGGCTCCAGGAGCCTTACCCAAAGGGTCCTACGTTTCCATATAATAGAAAAGTGGTGTCTAAAATAGCAATTGGCATTATCCCAGCACACAAAAAGGATGCCTAAGGTCGTCCCCATCTTGGATATCGCCAAACCTACCGTGTTCAGGGTTTTACCCTCTAATTGAGGGGTCCTACCCTAGTATCTTGTAGGGTTTGGGGTCACAGGTCGGGCTTTTGAGGGCTTCAGGGGTTTAGGGGCTTCCCTTCATCCCTAGACCCTAGCCCAAGAAAGGTTAACCAGGCGGTTGAAGGTTACCTACTCAGCCCCTAAGTAACCCTCGCCCGACGTTCCCAACCCAAACCCTAAAGCCTCAACTCCAAACCCCTTAAAGGAACCCTAACCCTAGATACCCTATACTGGGCTTTTAGGTCACCAGGGAGAAAAAAGCATAAACTTTTATTTCATAAGGGTTCCTGTAAGCAAAAAAGTATTAAGGTATGGTACTCCAAAGCCCAATATACCCTCAAAGGAACCCACGGTACCTTCCTGAAGTTGGCGCTCCAGAGCCATGCGCTCCTGACGCACTTTCTCAAGCCTCCGACGTCGGCTTAAGGGGTGTAGGGTTTAAAGGGCTTAGGGTTTGGATCAAAGGGATCTATAAGGGTTTAGGGTTTATATAGGGTTTAGGGTATATATAGGGTTTAGGGGTTAGGGCATATCCTAAGGCTCCCAAAGGGGTCATGGGCCTTCTGGGGGAGGGTTTGGGCTTTGGGGGCTAAGGTTTGGGCTCTGACTGCGCGGGTCCAGGAGCCTTAGGGTAGGGGTTTGGAGTTTAGGGTTTGAAGGGTTTAGGGTTTAGGATGGTTCAGGGTTTGGAGTTTAGGGTTTGAAATTTAGGGTTCATGGTTTAGGGTTCTTCAGGACCCAATGACTCTTAAAAGCACCCTCTATTCTACCCCGAATACCCTTCATTAGGGAACATAAGAGCTCTATTAAAGGGCCCTTAAAAAGTGCGGGTACATGGAACCCTGAAGATCGACATAGCCCAAGAATGGGTCCTATGTACTGTTATGGGGGATACTCCCCTAAGTCATAATAGTAATTCCTAATATGGAAACCCTACATTCTACTATATCGGTACACAGGACCCTTTGGGGAAGGCTTTTATGGAATGGTCTTTGGGCCCCCAGAAAGCTTTAACATGTCAGTCGTTAGAGCCTCAGGGGGAAGTTTGGGGTCTAAGTACTTAATACTATAGGATCCTTAAGGGAGGGTTTAGGGTTTAGGGGAAGTTTTGGGTCTAAGTACTTAGTATTATAGGATCCTTAAGGGAGGGTTTAGGGATTAGGGGAAGTTTGGGGTCTAAGTACCTAATATTAGGGTGGTTCAAGGGGGGAGGGTATAAGGAATCCTTGGGGGACTCTAAGGGAACCTTATAGGGAGTACTAGGGAGAATTAGGGATCACAGGCCACTAGGCTGTTTACCCCCCTTGGACCCCCCTCCCTTAAGGACACAACGATAATCGCCCGCTTTAGCTTGCCGCCATATCCCAATACCTGAAGGCGTGAATGACCCTGGATTAGGATTTTGGAGCTTGAGGCCTATAGGGTTTACTTTTAATGCCAATACTCCGCAGGAGCCGTCATTATATATATATAATATTTTTTATTTGTATATTTATTTATTTACTTATTTATATTTATTATTGAATACTACATATCTATCTATCTATATATATATATATATGTATGTATATGCCCACCCAAGCTCCGAGAAGAAAAACAAATTGCACATAAATCCCCGACATCTCTCGCATCGGAACCCGTATACGAGAACCGAAACCTTCGATGCTCGTAGGATCTTGAGACGCAGCGCAAAGCATGAACGTAGGGTTTCGGGTTTAGGGCAAAACCGTATGAAGCCCCGTAGAAACCCTCATGTTGCCCCAATGGAAAAACACCTAAAACATACCTTAAACACATCCTACCTAGCACGTGCCCCTATCCTGCCTCTGCTCCAATTCGGCGACAGTACCAGTCTTCGCAGCTCCGCTCTTGGGGTAAAGGCGCGCCTGACTCACAGGGTGTCTTCGGGATTGCCTAGAGTTGGAACGGTTGATCTGGTAGTTCAGGCCTCGTTTCCCAAAGGGTCCTCGGTAGCGTTATGGGGGATACTTCCCAAATCATAACAGTTTATCTTTAGGCTTGGCCTCTTTGGTGTCTTCTTGGTGCTGCAGGGCGCAGGATTTCCAGGTTTCAAGCTCTTGCGGCGCTGGGATATGGAAGGTGAGGGAAGCCCTAAACCCTAATTATAACCAAACGGTTCAGGGCTTAGGGAAAGGCATCTCGCAAGGCCGTGAAGCACGATCTTGCTGCGCTGGTCTTGTTTTTGCTCTGCATCCGCAAGGGTCTGACGGTCTTACACACCCTAAGGGTCCCAGGTACTGTCATGGGGACACGTTCCCAAGTCATAGTAAGGATTCCTAATATATAGAAACCTTACCTTCTACTATATAGGTACTCAGGACCCTTTGGAAATTGTGATCAAGTGACCTGATCCATGAGCGGCACCATGGAGAGTGACATTGCTGAAGCTTTCTCCTGCTGGCTGCGCAGTTGCGGTTGCTGTTCGGCAGATGCTGGGACGTACTGTTCATCTCTGTCCCCAGGGAGCCACCGGGAGACATCCACCTCCCAGTACGCGTAGCCCTTCTTCTCCAGCCAGGCGACCTCCGCTTTCTGGGAGTTGCCGAGGCCCTCTGAGGTGGCTAGAAACTCACGTTCTGCCTCCGAGAGGGAAGCAAGGAACAGGCGTCGAGCTTCACGGCTATACTGGGAGGATCCGTCACCACGAGGCTCCTTGGAGAGGTTGCCAAGACCTGCGTCCAGCGCCTGCTTGAACTCGGGAGACTTCTCGAAGCCTTTTTGTCTGCTGTTCAACTCTTCCCTCTGGAGGTTCTCGTCGCCTGCCGTGTCGAAGCTCTTCACCTTGCCTTTGCCCACGCGATTCGGTAAGTAATAGACTTCAAGCTCTGCACCGGATTCCACCGCCGTTTCGATGTTCTGCCTCCATTGTGTAAACCATCTACAGCCCCACAGCTGCTCCTCCCCGTAGAGTGGCGTGCACCAGCATCTGCCGGGCAAGCCTTCAGCCAAGGGGATGCTGTCGTGTGCTCCATAGTCGTCTATGCCCCAAGGGAGGAAGACGACAGCCGCGCTGACCTCGCCACGCCGGGTCTGTGACACAAGGGATTCCCACGCTCCCTCGTACTTTCCGGGCCAGCTGGCCACGCAGGGCCGCCCGCGTTCTCGTATGACGCTGCCGTCGAAGTGGATATTTCGGCTGCTGATCTCGCTTCTGGCTTCGTTTCTTCGCTCTACCTCTCTATCGCTTCTGGAAGCAAGAACAAGGCGTAACAACAGCCTGCCGCCCCAAAGCAAGGGCACAGGCCACACGATGGCAGCCGTGGTCCACCCGAATCCTCGCTCGCTGTGCTGGGCCGTCATCCAGGCCAGCAGGGCCAGTGCTATGAGCCCCACCAGCCGCCAGGCACTGGGGATTGGAATTCTGCACTCAGACTCTCCAAAATCAAAGCACTTGGAGTGTCTGGAACCGAATGCAACAATGAAGAGAGTGAGGCTGCAGCAGAACGGCACTGTGGCAATCGCCAACAGTGCAGCCGCAATGGCGCTTTCGGCCGGGATGATTGTAAAACCGAACAGGAAAAGTAATGGAATGACACCAAAAACAAGAACCGTGCTCCAATCGATCTGTCGGATCTTTGCATCCATCCTTAAGGACCAAATGATCCTTAAAAGCAGGGCCCTTTACCCATATACTATGAACCCCCATAAGGTAAATGAAACTTAAAAACTTTTAGGGTTCATTTCGTCCCCAAGGATCTGCTTCTGGGCTTCCTCCCTGCGGTCTCCTTCGCGGGCTAACTCCCCGGCCTCCGCTCCGTCCCGGCGCTTTGCCTCCCGGCTGAAAGATTCGAAATCCAGGGAGGCCCATAAATTCGTTCCTGAGTAGCCCCTTTAGGGTTTAGGGTTTAGGGTTATAATTGGGTTACCTTTTTCCCACTTTTGGGTTTGAATAAGGGAACCCAAAAAGAAAAAGGGCAAAAGGCTACTACACCCTAAACCCCTATAGATCCCTTGTAGAACCCTTTAAGGATCCCTTATAGAACCCTTTGAGACACACTTTAACAAGGGTACTACTCAGGGAACCTAGATAATGCCGAGGAGCCACCGGAAGCCTGATAGCTGCCTTTGACCTCAGGGCTTTCTCGCAGTCGAACTTCAACAAAGGAGACATCGCCATCCGAAGCGCAGACATCGCAGGACTTCTGGGGATACACAACTTTCCAGTCTTCACTCTGCAGCTTCACTTCGATAGGGCTTTGAAGGTCGTTCGTCACGGAAGAAACGGCCATGTCGCCATTTCGGCAAGAAGGCGTTCACCGTCCGTAGCTCCCTCGGTTACACCCCCTGGATACAGGAATAGAGCTTGAAGTGTGTAGAGGGCTGCTTATCATGTTATAAGACATCGTGCTTGAATAGCTGTTCATGGCAAGCTCTCAGACTCTCTGCGGGCTCATTTTTTGTTGATAGCGAGTATGGATCTTGATACCTCTGTCGGGGACGAAGATGACGACGTACGTGTCAAGCAGCGCCACTACGATGCTTTCAACACAGCTGAGGCCAGGATGTCAGCTTACAAGCACCAAACATGCGTCCCTCTCCGTGCGTCTGGAACAATCCTCCAATCACCTCCCTGCTTCCGAAGGGCTGTAGCCTGTAGGAAGCAGGCGGTGGCCGTCCCACTTCCCAAAAAATCCTAAATCGATCCTACAAGACCTGTTAGAACCTGTATTGTGGGAGGAGGGGTTCGTTCATCAGGGTCTGCATTATGCTATATCAAACTGAAACCCAAGCCCAAACTGACCCAGCAAGCAGAAACACGTGAGCATCCGCAGCCTCGACGTACTTCTGCTGAGAGGCGTGAGTTCGTATCAGATCATGACCTTCCGCGGACAACCCACAGAGTCTAAAACCGCCCCGAATGTTGGGAATGTGCGCTGACTATTATATATATAGATGTACATACATCCCTAAACCCTAAGCCCCAATATATGTTCCTTCATCAAATCAAGACTTTGGAGTCTGTGCAAGGATGGTGGGCAACCTCCTTGCAGGCACCCCCTGGCTTGGTCTGGTCTTAAGAAGCTGCTATAATCCTTAAGGACCAAATGATCCTTAAAAGCAGGGGCCCTTTGCCCATATACTATGAACCCCTATAAGGTACATGAAACTTAAAAACTTTTGGGGTTCATTTCGTCCGCAAGGATATGGACTGTGTAGGCTGCTGTAAAAGACAAGGCCAACTAGCCAAAGGCTACCTAAACCCTAAACCCTAAAAACCCTAAACCCTTTGGCAGCTGAAGGCAGGCCTGGTAGGGTGTCTAGGGTTGGGCAGTCCGTAGACTGGGAATTCTAGAGTTTCCCAGAGGTTCCATATACACTACTATTATGGAATTAGGTCCCAAACGACCATCCCTACTATGGTTTTGGGACCCTAATTCCATAATAGGAGTGTTTGTGGACCCTCTTGGTTTCTGTTCTGGGGATGTCCGGCGTGCGTGCTTCCTCCGGCTGAGGGTGCCGTTTGAAGGCTCATGGGACTTAGTGAGTAGGGTTATAAGTGGGGTTATTACGGCACTTCTAACCCCAAGTATAACCCTGCTTGTCCCTTGAGCCCTTATTTTGTCTCCCACATTCCCGAAGCTCTAAAGCCTATACACCCTTACATAAATCATGATGAAAGACACGTGGGTCTTTGTACGGTATTTGTATCTGCACATAAAAAAGATGTACAGCCTCACATCTATGAATTCTCAACCTTGTCCTGGTTTAGACCCTACAGCACTTAAGCCAATAAACATACTACCGGTATGATTTTGGTCCCAAAAAACCATCCTTATTATGGTCAATAATGGTACCCTTGTTGGATTAGGTCCCCAAAGCCCAAAGCCATAGTACGAATGGTCTTGTGGGACCTAATTCCATAATGGTAGTGTAGATGGAGCCTCTAGGTTGTCGTATGCCGGATATACGCAGGGGCTGAGTACCCTTGCCCGAGAAAGGTTAACCTTTTGAGTTATAGTAGGATATCATGCAAGCCCCAAAAGGTAATAGGTTACCTACTCAGCCCCTAAGTATACACCACAAGCCGAGGGAACAATGAGTAGCGCAATGAGGGCCAGATGCACAAACATCACCGATCTCAGCGGGGAAACCCTACACTCTAAACTCTACACCCTACCAGGACCCCCCAACGGCCCTTTAATGGAACCCTTGTGGTCCTTGCATGTGGGTATCAGGGTATATTAGAGGGTAGTTGGGGTGTCTAAGTAAACTTAAAGCCCTGAAGTCTCAAGCCTAGGCCCGGACCGTAGACTTCAAAACCTCTAAACTCAAAGCCCCGCAAGTATAACCCTGGGCCCTAACCTTGGACTTTAAAACCTCTAAACTCTAAAGCCCCAACCCTAAACTCTAAACCTCAAGCCCTCCGTGGACCTGGGTGGTTATCAAAATTAGGGTCCCTTCTTGAGTCCCTAATATAGTACGGCACCTAATATTTAGGGTACCCCAAAAGGGACCATAATGTTGACAACCACACACCTGAGGAAGATGAACCCCTGAAGCACTCACCACACCGTTACACACAGAGGGCAGGAAACCCTACCCACACCCCCAAAACCCTAAACTCTGAACCCTGAACCCTAAACCCTAAACCCCAAACCCAGAAACCTTAAAACCCCAAACCCCAAAAAACAAAGCGGCTCAATGCCCACGCCCCGGAGACACCGAAAACCGTTTGGGGGGGGGGGGGGGGGGGNCACCCCAAGGAAAGATAACCCCCGAAACCCCCCCCCACCCCTTAACAACGAGGGGGAAGAAACCCCACCCCCTCTTTTAGGGTGTATTGTTTTTTGGGAGGGTTTTAATAGAAAAGAACAACCCCCCCCCCAAAAACCCAAACCCTGAACCCCGAACCCCAAACCCCAAACCCCAAACCCAAAAACCCTAAAACCCCAAACCCCAAAAAACAAAGCGGCCCAATGCCCCCGCCCCGGAGACACGGAAAACCGTTTGGGGGGGGGGGGAGGGGGGCAAAATGGGCTTGGGCCGTGGGGCATGGTATCAGCATATAGTGTAGGGTTTAGGGTTTAGGGTTGTTTAGGGTTTAGGGTTTAGGGCGGCGGGGATACATTATACTGCCGCTGACGGACAAACTCCTGCCTTCAGCATGGAAATGTGATGATTTCTTTCCTGTTTGTTGGTACTGTAAGTTTTGTGCTTCAGCCGTACTACCAGACTACTAAGTACTCAGGCGCCCCGGTGTAATCCTGAACCGTGAATCGAGCCCTTCTTAAAGCAGAAGCTTTGCAATGGCCTCGGTTGGCCCAGAACTCCTTGCACCGCATGGGCCATAATACTTGAATAGATTTGTCGGTATATGTTACAGTATTTCATAACTATACTGCCGATCCCGAAAGGAGCAGTGCTTCACATCATTCAGGCTCACATTTCCCGTCCTTGTTTTGCTGTATTATTTTTGCAGTTCTGCGTTTCGAGTTTCACATCTTTGAGTTTGAGGTTTCGGCGCTAAGGGTTACTTTAAGGGGTCCTTTGAACCTTTGAGTTCGAAGTCCGAGGCCCCGGGTTGCTTTGCCCGCGCGACCTTAAACCTGAATAACCTAAGGGTTCCTTAAAGGGCTCCTTAAAGGGATCTATAAGGGCTCTATAAGGGAATTCCGGGATATACCATAACTTACCAGGAGGGTCCATAAACACCTCCTATTATGGATTAGGGTCCCGGAACCATAGTAGGGACGGTCTTTTGGGACCTAATTCCATAATGGTAGTGTGTATGCGCCCTCTGGGTTTGCAAGGACTTATAGTACGTATTTGCGGAATCCACGGCCACCCTACTCTTAGCTACACTTACCGAATTTTTGATGGTTGCATGTATAAGGAAATCATACTAAGCGGCCCTAAAAAAAAGGCTTCTAGAGTCCCAAACCCTACAAAGCAGTGGGTTATGACCACGAAATATTCGGGCACATCCCTTAACATAGTAGGCTGCAGGGTCCAAAGACACTCCGAATCTCCTAAACCTTAAACCCTCGCAGTAGCATTAACAGAAAGTTTCAAGGAACCCCGGTAGCTTAAACACTATCTTGTACACCCGATGAGGTTGCGAATAGAAAGCCACTACAGAAACAAAGTTCTTGTATCCCCTTCATTCGTACCCAAAACTAACAAGGCATAGACGTACTACTAGGACAACTCCAATTCAGAGAACACACGAAATCAGTTTCAAACTGGTATATGTGGCTTATACCCTAGACCCCACAACCCTAAACCCCTAAACCCTTAAACCCTAAACCCCTAAACCCTAACCCCTAAACCCCAGGACATCTTATTGGGTGTGGGGTCTCTTTTCGGGTTCTTTCGGAGTCCTGTGAGGCTTCGAAGTATTATGGGGTCTACAACTGCGTGCTTCGTGTTCTGTACACCTCCCGAAACCCCCTTTTTTGTAGGTTCTTATTGCAAAGCCTAGTATGGAATTTATAGGGATCCTACAAAAAAGGGAGGTTTGGTAAGATACGGAATAAGTTCTAGGTCTTTTGGCAGAGGTCGGGGTTAAGGGCTCCGGGGTCAGGGGTCAGGGTTGGTGGCCTGAGGATTCAGGATGCCAGGGTTTGGGGCTTAGGATGTCAGGCCTTGTATCCCTAGGGATCTAAGGACTCATATCCCAAAGACCATACTATATAAGGCTTTTGGGCTATTTTGATCCCTAGGGTAAGCCGTGAAAGGAACCCCACAAGGACAACGATACTTGGAGCTAGCTTATAATGAAAATAAAGAAACAGTCCCTACATGCCCTTCGCTTTAATTCAAAGCCCCTAAGCGCACTGGCCCAAAACGAAAAGGAAACAACAGTTGAAACTTTCAGAATCGACTACTTTATAGGAACCCCCAAAGCTGAAAAGTTGAGTTTACAGCCAATAAGTTAAGCGGACCCTATAAATGCCCTTGCTGGGGTCCGTCCTCGTCGGACTCGGGCACCAGGCGTGCCTTCTGCTTGTCGGAGACCTTTGAGTGCTTTTACAGGTGTAAGATGAAGAGTTTAGGGTCATAGGGTTTAGAGTTCAGGGTTTAGAGTTTAGGGTTTCGGGTTTAGAGTTTAGGGTTTATAGGCATAAGGGTTCTACACCCAGCTAGAAGGGTTATATAATGTCGAGGCTGCCTTCAAGAGAACTTGCTTGCAAAGTTTACTAGCTCCGTGTCTTACATGTCCTTAAACACCAAGTGACCCTTAAAAGTAAGGGCCCTATACCCCCTTTACCATGAATCCCTTTGTGGTATCTCAAGCTTACACCTTTTTTGGCTTCACTTCGTCCCTAAGGGTTGAGTGCCGGTTGCTTCGTCAGCCGTAAGCCAAGCCGCCACGGCCAAGTCTTCGAGCGAAAATATCTTTATGGCCCACAAACCACGAACTTTCTATAAGCCCAAGGCCTCAAGTTTCAATACCAGAAGCCCGTAAACACAAATCTCACCAACAAACCCAACAGCCGAAGACCATCAACATCCTAAACCCCAAAAGCCTGAAAAAAAAAACTACGGGACGACTCTGGTCTTCAGGTACCTGCCGCTGTTCTGACTTAGTAAGGGATTCGTACGATTAGGGTTTAGCGTATATGGCCGCGGAGAAAAATCAGGGTTCCCAGGTCTTTATATAGCATCTAGTCTGAGTACCCTTTTCTCTGAGACTCCCAAGCAAGCTTAGTAAGATGGGTCGACGGGATTGCTAAGCTGCTATGCAGGCAATGAGGATTGCGACGCAGGTATTGAATGGAGGTATGGAAGACTACTTAAGTAGTCATAAGTCAAAGGAAACCATAAACACCAACCCAGCGTCGTTAACTCCATCTGGAATCACAGCTCTGGGAATCATATCCTAGAGGCTCCATATATAGTACCATTATGGAATTAGGTCCCTAAAACCCTAACAAGGATGGTCTGTTGGGGCCTACTTCCATAGTGGTAGTGTATATGGACCCTCTGGGTATTGAACAACATTTAAACCCTAAACTCCTAGACTCCTAAACCCCTGCACCCCTAAACCTTTCGAAACCCCTAAACACTTAAACTCCTATAAACCTAAGCCACAAAACCTTGTAGATCCCTTCAAAGGAACCCTTATAGATCCCTCTTAAAGGAACGCTAAACCCTGAATCCCAGAACGCTCCGAGAATCCGACCACCGAGGCTTTGTGCAGCAACACAGAGAGGCCCGGCCTAGCAAAGGGATTCAAAGGTTCATCACTGTTTAGGGTTTCAAGGTTTAGGTTTTAGGGTTTAGGGGTTTAAGGTTTGGGTTTTAGAGTTTAGGGCTTTAGGGGTTTTTCCGGTTTACGTTTTAGGGTTTAGGGTTTTAGGGTTTTAGGGTTTTAAGGGTTTAGGGGTTTAGGGGTTTAAGGTTTAGGGTTTAGGGGTTTAGGGGTTTAGTGTTTAAGGGTTTAGGGTTTTTTGGTTTAGAGGCTTTAGGGCTTTAGGGTTTGAAGGTTCTGGGGTTTAGGGGATTAAGGCTCTAACGTTTATATAGGGTTTAGGGGTTCAGGGTTTTAGGGTTTTGAGGTTTTAGGGTTCTAGGGTTTCAAAGCTTCATTAGGGTGCAGGGTTCGGGGTGTAACCCTCAGAGTACTCGTAAAGGAACCCGCATTTAAGAATGCCTTCCTGCTTACGGGTTTCGGGTTTGGGGTTTAATGGTTTGGGTCGGGTGGGCCCTGAACATTCTAAACCCTAAATGGCCTACACCCTAAACTCTCACTGGCCCAAAACCCAAGGAAATAAAAGTCGAAAGTTAGAATCGACTACCTTATAAGAACCCCAAAAGTTGAAAAGTTGAGTCTACAGCCAAAAAGAATGGCCTACACCCCAAACTTTCGACCAGGCTTATTGGGCTCTAGGGTGCAGGCTGTACAGGGATGTAGGGCTTAGGCTAGTGTATAAGGGTTTAGGATATTTTAAGGAGTTTAGGGGTTTACAGTTCAATTTTTGTACCCGAGCCGCAAAGTGAACCTTGTAAATGGTTCTATAGGGGCTTATATGAATGTTACAAATCCTCGCAGGATGTCTGTAATGGTTGTGTAGGAGGTTTCCAAACATGGGGATATCTTCCTTCAAGGTTTTCTTTGTGCTGTTTCAGGGCTGGAGATGTAAGGCTGCCGAATTGTCGCCTTTGTGAATTTCAGTTTTGCGCGTTCTACACCCTGACCTCCACCTTTGGCACTTGGAGCTATAGGGGAGTTTCCGAAAATAGGGGACCCTAATATAGTACCCTAAATAGTAGGATCCTTATTATAAGGACCCCCAAACAAGGTACCCTAATTTTCGGAAACTCCCATAGGTGCCTCAACATCTCTTCCCTGAGGGACGGCGCGTGCGTGTGAACTCTGCCTCACAGCATTCCTAAGTCAAAAGGCCCTGCGCGAAGAGGTAGCAGCCGATGTCAACCAAATCGTCAACGTGTTCCTGGCCACACGCCTAAAGCCTGAACCCTGAACCCTAAACCCCATTCCGCAAGACATACGACCCAGAAATGAGCAGTCTTTCTTAGCTTACAAGCCAATAAGCATATTTCGGGATAGCTTAATCAAAGTTTCAAAGTATACCGCTCCAAAACCTCAGGTGGAGTCCTTAATTGAGGGCCTTCGAAACAACTCCTATCCCGAATCCCTTACATAACCCTCAAGGATAAAGGATACCATCAGTAACCCTTCATTCCCCGAAACCCTGAAAACTTTATAAACAAATCCAACCTTTAGGAATACCAAAACCCTAAACCCTAAACCCTAACCTACCAAACCTGAGACGCCGTGCAGGTCTGACTTCGTCGGGCTCAGCTTGATGACCTTGCGCTTCTCCAGCCTCACGAGGGTTTAGGGGTTTAGGGTTCTTAGGGTTCTTAAGGGTTTAGGGAGGTTTAGGGGTTGAAGGGTTTAGGGGTTTAGGGTTTATAGTGGCTTAGGGTTTGAGTTTTAGTGTGACAAATGCCTCTTTCTGAATCATAGGGTCATAGGGCGTAGGGCTTGCGAGTTTGGGGGGGTTGAGGGCGGCTAAGGTTGCAGATCAAAGCAGGAAGCATATCCAGGCCTCCCTTTGAAATGAGTTCTAAACCTGCTAAGGTTCAAATATGGAAACTTTCTGGTCGGCACCAAGCACCCAGAAAAATGAACTGCCAGCAACGCATCGAAGCCACCTAAGGTTTGGACAGCTCCTGTAGCAGTCCCTGGGCGACCTTGTCTGGTGTAAGGCGGATCTTTGCCTTGCGGCCCTTGTTGCCCTAAGCGCACCGAGGCCTGGACCGCTTGCGCCTGATCCGTGGTGCGGGCCTGCAAAAACTGAGCTTTCGAAACGGAGAAGCGCTCCAGGTTTTTGCTCTTCAATGTCGTCTCGCGGTCTCTCCGCATGGTCTGGACCCTAAACCCTAAACCCCTAACCCTAAACCCTGAACCCTCAACCCCTAAACCCTAAACCCTAAACCGGGGTGGTTTGGCTCCTCCTTCGATGTGTCGACCTCCGAACTCTCCAGCTGCTTCTTCAGCTTCATCCGAACCTTCAGCGCCTCGGCCTTAAGGTTCCTTAAGGACGAAAAGACCTTTAAAAGAAATAGCCCTATACCCTTACCCAGGGGCTCCAAGAGCAGCATCCTTTGCTTTGACCCACATGGATATCTTCAAAGACTTCAACATTCTTTGGCCCCAGTCCCAACAAGGCGCATCCCAGAACAACTAGTTCTCCCTGTTGGTTTACGGTTATAGCGAATGAAGCAACCGACACAGTCAACAACCACTAATATCGGGGCCTTAGCAAGAATAGGGTACCTGTAACAAGGAACCCAAAAATAGTCAGCCCCACCCGCCGAACCCAACGAACTCAGCCCACGGCGGTGCCAGTCGAACCTCACGGCGCGGCTCCCGCTGCTCTCGTCGCTCAGCCGTCGGCGAGATCGCCGGCTGACATTGGGCTTGCATGTGTGTATATACACATACCTACAGGCTCCACATGTACTACCATTAACGAATAAGTCCCAAAAGACCATCCATATTATTATGGCTTTGGGGACTTAATTCCACAATGGTACTATATATGGAGCCTCTGGGATATGCACATAGAACATATAAATGAACATCGAATTATCGGTAACTACAAGCTCCTTAGCTTAGTTCGGGTTCCTCAACAAGGAACCGGCCAGATCATGAAAAACAAAACACTAAACCCTAAACCCCAAACCCTCAACCCAAAATGGCACTAAACCCTAAACCCTGAGCCCTAAACCCTAAACCCAAAATCCATGTCTTGAACAGAGATAACTATAAAAACTGAAAGACTCTCGTGCCCGCCCTCCAGTATTCAACCTACTGTGAAGGGTGCACAGCTGACCCCAAGGGTCCAAGTACCTAATTATCATATACTCTCCAAAATAGTAACCTACATAACTACTATCCTAAAACCGAGTACCTGATTATTGGGTGCTTTGGACCCAAAGGGTGAAGGTCCCAAATACTCTGCTGGGAATGGCTTTTGCTACCAAGCCAAGCTGCTGTCCCTTGGGCGAAGAAATAGATAGTTGCAAGCCTTCATAACAAGACCACTTCAGCATCACGTACGGCAACAAGTGCTGGGTCCTTGAGAACCAATGACCCAACGCGACTAAACCACTAAACCCCAAGCCGCCCAAGCCCCAAACTGGCTCAAAACCATTTTCAGTATTCAAGATTTCTCGCCTCAGCCTTGGCCTTTTCCTTCAATTATCCAATAGAGTCCATATGTAATTACCACTAGTATTAGTATGGAAGTCCAAGAGCATGATAAGGATGGTTTTTCGGCGCCTACTCTCATCTGCAATCCGGAGCGCTAATTAAACCGTTCAACCCCAGCAACAGCACATCTGTAACCTCTTGACTTGGCTGACTTCTGAACCCCTCCTAAAAGTTAAACTTTTAGCCCCCTTACTATAGTCCATATCGAAACCCAAAAGTTAAAGTCCTAAGAGCCAACCAGAAGAACGCCAAGAACGAGAGATGGACGAGGCCAGGTTCACAAACCGGAAGGTATCGGTCCCAATCAGAGCCACCTTCGAGCTGGTCTCCGTAGGAACGAAGAATCCCAAGACATTGAAGGTCTGACNAGGTATCGGTCCCAATCAGAGCCACCTTCGAGCTGGTCTCCGTAGGAACGAAGAATCCCAAGACATTGAAGGTCTGACGGATGGCGACCGCCCCCAAACCAGATTGGCGAGGAGGCGTCGCAGCTCGAACCTCCCCTTCCCGAATGAGAAAGACTTGCTTCCCATCCCCGAAGGGTGGAATCTCCGCGCATACGTCTGCGTTGGGCAATCCGCTCATCGGAGAAGACCCGAAAGGGAGAACCTCCACTCTTCAGCACTGTCGAAACGAGAGTGTGATAGGTGGGATCTCCAGCGATCTGCCAAGACATGGTCCTACCCCAGGGTAGNGCTCATCGGAGAAGACCCGAAAGGGAGAACCTCCACTCTTCAGCACTGTCGAAACGAGAGTGTGATAGGTGGGATCTCCAGCGATCTGCCAAGACATGGTCCTACCCCAGGGTAGAGAAGCAATGATGCAACCCCGCGGCAACAAGTTGCTGCACGGCTGTTCCGAAGATACGGCTGGCGGTATTTAGGGTTTAGGGTTTAGGCTTTAATACTTTAGGGTTTCTGGTTTAGGGCTTTCGGGCTTTAAAACGCTAGGGCTTAGGGTTTTGGGTTTGATGTTCGTGAGCTTAAGGTGACAAACTCTTGTGGGAGGTGCGGGCAAAAGATTTAAGTGCTTGCCCCTGAACCCTTAACCCTGACCCTCAACCCTATTCTAAGGTTAGAAGTATGGGCCCCTCGTATGGGCCCTTAGCCCTGTTAAGGAACTACAAATCGGGTATATATAAGGTATATAAGGATCCCAGGCTTAAGGGCCCATACTAGGGGCCCATGGTTCCATCCTAAGACCTAAGGGTTGTTATAGCGGNCAAACCATTTGCACGTCTGCCCTCAACTCACGACCCTGATAAACCCCC
This sequence comes from Symbiodinium sp. clade A Y106, assembly GCA_003297005.1. Classification (NCBI taxonomy): domain Eukaryota; class Dinophyceae; order Suessiales; family Symbiodiniaceae; genus Symbiodinium; species Symbiodinium sp. clade A. Next base: position 65,244 of record BGNK01002629.1, read on the forward strand.
TGTAGTGCCTCATCATAGAAGCCTAAACCCCTTTCCCCCGAGTGTAACCTATACCCCCTTTCCCGAAGTGTGAACGAGTTGAATAGGGCACGAAAAAACACATAAGCAAAAGTAAGGATAGGGATATCCCATATAGACACACTTATACTGAAGCCCAATAAGGTAAGGATATCCTGTAAAATGTGCTTTTTGGGTCCCTGGTTGAAGAGGCACCTCGGAAGCACTCGGAGCTAGCCGCGGGGGCGCGGGACGCGCCTCTGGGTGCTGCGCAAGCCAAGTCCAGAGGAGGGTTTAGGGTAGGGTTTAGGGTGGGTTTAAGGCTTAGGGTTTAGGGTAGTAGATACTTAAGCCTTAAAGGGGTCCCTACATAGGTACTTTATAGGTACTTTATGGCCGAAGTATATACTATATGGGTACATGGAGCCTTAGGGCCTTAGGGAATAATTAGGGGCTCGGGTTTTGCAGAGGCTTCAAGGTTCCAAAGCAGCCACGAATCAGGACTCAGGTTATGTAGGGGCTTTATCCCTGGGTAACAAGCCTTATATAGTATGGTCTTTGGGCCCAAAAGCCTTAATATATGAGTCCTTAGATTCCTAGGGTATGAGGGTCCAAGGACCCAATAATGCTACTCGTATTTGATAACTGTACGATTCTTGGGTACCTGGACAACTACGGGGTGAATACCCTAAACCCCTTAAAATACGGGGTTTAAGTGGTATAGGTTCAACTAAGCGATCATGAAACACACTTCTTAAGTTAGGCTTCTGGGCGTTGGAACAGGTGGTGGTTTGAGAGTGCTTCGAGAAGAAACCAGCCTAGGGTTTAGGGTTCAGGGTTTTTGCCGAGGGTTTAGGGTCGTTGTTTCACCAAAAAATTTAAACACCTGAATCCTAAACCTAAACCCTAGACCCTATAATTAAAGAACGCCCGTAGTATTAACCCATCAACACCGAAGTTGCAAACCTCCACAAACCCTGACTGGAAGCAAAACGGATCGCGATTAGCGGTTTAGGGTTTAGAGTTTAAGGTTTACGGTTTTGGGTTTTGTGGTTTACAGTTTGGCGTGTTTGGGGCTCAAGTACACAGATAGCGGACTGTTGAGCCCAACTTCCATACTCTGAATGGTTTTTGGCACCCAACAGTCTGCATTTGGGCACCTGAACCCTTAAGGCAAATGCCTAAAGCCCAAAACCCTCAACATCCCTAAACCCAAATTCCTAGACCCAGAAACCCTGAACCCCAAAAGTCTAAGCCAAACACTCTAAACCCTTGGAGGAATTCCCGCCTTCGGCAGCGGCGTCGGCGGCTTAGGTTCGGGCGGGCGCTCCCCTCAACAAGAGGCGCTGAATTCTTTGTTGGTCCTAACATGTAGTATACTTTGCATATACACATATTATGATATATATACATACATACATACATACATATATACTTACAGGGCTCTTTTACGGATACTGTGGGTTTTAGAGTTTCTGGTTTTGGGGGTTTGGGGTTTGAGGTGTCCTTGAAGACGAAATGAAGCCTAAAAGGGTTTAAGGGTGACTTACCATATACAGAGGTCCACAGGATAAGGGTACATGCCCGCCTACTCTTAAGGCTTTTTTGTTCTTTGTATTATAGGCATACTTGGAGGCCCAGGCGACATAGTACATATGTAGGTTGGGGTACCTCCATTTATTTAGGGTACTTATAACACTGCTTATAACCTACTTACTAACTCCGCTGGTCTCTTAAGTGGGGGTTGAGGGTAGCTTTCTTAAAGCGATTTGGGTTTAGGTTTAGGGTAATGCAGGAACCTGATTGAGAAACCCTGGCTCCTCAACGGGGATATGAGTCCTAACATTTCGAGGGGTATAGAACCAGGGTTTCTTCCTTAAGGACGAAAAGACCCTTAAAAGTAATGGCCCTATACCCTTATACTATAAATCCCCATATGGTTTATGAACCTTAAACCCTTTTAGGGTTCATTTCGTCTTTAAGGTTAATCAGGTTCCAGACTTTAGGTAGCCATGTCAGTGGACCAGCTACAGCCGCTGCAAAATGCTCGCAATTTCCGCGTCGGGGTTCGCATAATTGCAGGAGGCTGCGTAGCGATGGAAATTGTGATCTCTTGAGGAAGAACGGACTCCGCACTCGAGGTCGAAGGGGCTTCGACAACCCAGATGAGTTCTCCGAAATCTCGGTCACAATGGCATGAGTCGGTTTAGGTGGTCAGGGTCAAGGGCTTGGAGGGGAAACGGCTTGAGGTTTTGGGTTTAGGGAACATGCAGGGTTTAGGGTGGAAACGCACTAGATGGCTCAGCAAGTTCTTGAAGACGACTGCTGGCTCTCACGTGTACAACCCTACATATCCCTATATAACGTTTTCGTTGTGCCCGACATAAAGCCCCTAAAACACTAAACCCAACAGAAACCCCGCGCTTAAGGACATATTGACACTTTAGAGTAGGGGCCCCATGCCCTGTAAACCATAACCCCTATAGCAGTTGAACGTTACACAGTTTTCGGGTAAATTTCGTCCTTTAGGTACCCCAAACTCTAAACCTACAACCCCAACACCCTCGCCCCAAAACCCTGAACCCTGAACCCCAAAACCCATACCGCAAAGTCCTAAAGCCACACCTCAGACCAGAGACTCTAAATTCTGAACCCTAAAATCCTAAGCCCCAAAACCCTACACTAAACCCCATAAAGTTCGAAACCGGATTAAGGCCAAATAGTGCTGGGATTCCCTATACATTACCCTGAAGGATTGAGGCTATGGGGTTTCCAACTTTCTGGCGCCTACTGTAAACCGGTACCCTAAATGATAGTCATTCCAGGGCAGCGTACTCGGAAGAGCAATGCGCTCGAGCCTGGCCATTGGATGAAGACTTCACGGGCACTTATTTACGGACCACGTGGAACATCAGGGTACCATTTTCGGATTTGTGGTTTCGGAAATTGCTCCTGGCGGTTTGCACATGTTACAGTTCGGCGGCTTGGTGATGAAAAAGCAGCCTGGGCACGCGCTTTGGAAATCAAATAGGGTTTGGAAATGAAATAGGGTATGGTTTATATTTCTAGTATCCCCATAATAAAACCCAATATATACACTCACCAATATTCAGAAGGAGGCCCATCTACACTCACCAAAACGGTAATATAAACCCTAGAGGCTCCATATATAGTAGCATTATGGAATTAGGTCCCTAAAACCCTAATAAGGATGGTCTTTGGGGGCCTAATTCCATAGTGGTACCATATATGGAGCCTCTGGACTTTAAATCGTTCTACCCAAAAACCAGAGCAGAGCGGAAGTTTCGGGGCTCTGCTGCCCGGGGTGTCGCTCTAAACCCTAAACCACCCTAGACCCAAACTCCTAAACCCTAAAATCCTAAGCCCCAAAACCCTAAACCCTAAACCACCCTAGACCCAAACTCCTCAACCCGACGACCATAAGTACTGTTGATGGACAAAATCCTGCATGACCCTAAGGACCCTAAACTATGGGAATTATGGTATACTCCTTATAATGGGTAATGCAGGATTTTGTCCATCAACCGTATAGCCCCTAAAGCACGAAGACTCCAAAACCCAAGATAGAGCCGCGGAAAGCCAAACAAATACACAAACCCACAAAGCTACTAAACCGTGCCGTAAAAGAAGACCCTATGGACCCCAGAAACAATCGGATAAAGACGGTTTGAAGCCTCAGTCCTTTCAAAATCCCTTTATGAAGGACTATACCTTAAATCATGTTAGGGGCCCTACTAATTACAAACTTAAGATACATATATATATATATATATATATATATAATATTGCCGTTCGCGACGGTCTGTGGCCTCAGAGCCCCCTTAGTTAGTTGCTGAGTTCATAAGCCCCCAAAAGTGTACACTTTCAGTTTTAAAGTGGGCAATATTATCCCAAAAAAGTGTAAAGAGCTTAGTCGCCACCTTGCCCGGTCGACTTTCCGTGGCGGGGAAGAGCTCTGGGTCGGCCTGGGCTCTCCAGAAAGCACAAGGAGGGTTTTCAGAGGGGCCCCGGCTATTTGCAACAGACAACCGCCCTATAATATAACCTCGTGGGCCAACAGAACCCGCAAACCTGGTGCAGCATTAACTTCAACTCCGGAAAAAGGATCAGAACATAGCCGACAGAAGCCCTAATTCAACTCACACCCTAAACTCAAGGAAACTCCATGCCAGAACCCGCCCTCTAAAACATACTCTGACTACTCTGACGGCTTATAGGGTTGGAGGCTGAACCCTGAACAACAAAAAAAACAAAAAAGTCACTCGGCCACGCTGAAACCCCAAAACCCAAAACCCTGAAGCCCAAAACCACTCCTCCTTAAAGGAACACTGCAAGAAGCCCTCTCCTAAACTCTAAACCCCAAACCCTTTAACCCTATAACCCTAAACCCCTAAACCCTAAACCCCAAACCCTTTAACCCTAAACCCTAAAACCCTAAACCCCAAACCCTAAACCCCTAACCCCTAAACCCCTAAACCCTAAACCTCTAAACCTCAAACTAAGACGTCCTTTCCTGGGCCCCCCTGCGAGGCTTCCGCCGGCTCCGCCGGTTTCGGCCGGGGCCGCGCCAATCGCTCGGACTGCATCCGCTGGGCCCGGGCCAAGCCAGCCTCTCGTGGTTTCTACTGCTGATGGACAAAATCCTGCATTACCCATTATAAGGAATATACCATAATTCCCATAGATTAGGGTCCTTAAGGTCATGCAGGATTTTGTCCATCAACAGTAGGGTTTACCTTAATAATAAGCCTACGTAACCTACCTTTTTACCCAGGGGCTCCAAAGTAGTTCCTTTTTGGGTGTCCCCTTTTTTTTGGTTAGGGACTCTAATATACTACCCCAAAAGGAACTACTTTGGAGCCTTAGGGTAAGGACATATATTTGGAAATCATAATAAGGAGCCCTAAACTTTTCGGCTTCTTAGTAAGGACCCTAAAAGGGGACCTAATTCAGAGAACTACCGTCATAGTAAAAAATTAGTCTCCCCCTAAGGCTCCATGTGCCCATACAGGGTTCCTTTTTCCTTTAAGTGTCTACTATAAGGGTACTATAAGGGTTCTATAGGGTTTATGGCTCCATGTAGGGCTTAAGTATCTACTATAAGGGTACATGGAGCCTTCGGGTATAGTCTCCATTGTAGTTCCTTTTTTTTGAGTTAACCAACTTTACATTACAGGATCCTAGCCATGATATTGGTTAACCAACAAAAGAAAAAAGGCAATGGAGACTGCAGGGCCTGTATTCGGAGTCCTTATATGAATCCTACTATTTTGGGGTTTATAGGCCCTGGTAGACCCTATTCCCCACTTATCATGGGAGGCTTTTAGTTTCCAGTAACACAGGGTTTAGGGTTTAGGGGGCTGCTTAAAGAAGGGCGGCATAATTTTCTATCGTGAGACTTTTCAGGTTTGAGGAACCTTAAAGACGAAATGAACCCTAAAAGGGTTTAAGGTTCATAAACCATGTGGGGATTTATAGTATAAGGGTATAGGGCCATTACTTTTAAGGGTCTTTTCGTCCTTAAGGAAGGATAAAGACCTTTGACCTCACAGCAGCCAAGGCTCTGGATGTGGAGGCGGCGCATCGGCGTGGAGGGCCCGAAGCTGAAGCGGCGTCATCTAGGCCCAGAGCGATGTCAATTATGTAACGCTTGTAGGGTCCGAGTACTCATATAGTGTATACTTTGGCAGTACAGTACCTAAATTGGGATGAAGTTGAATAGAAGCCCCTTACAGGTGGGTAGTTCTTCTTCCATAGTACTCCCATAAGACCCCCTTTACCTTATAGGAGTGGTATGGGAGGCTTATGGGAAACTACCCACCTGTAAATGGCTTAGNTAGAAGCCCCTTACAGGTGGGTAGTTCTTCTTCCATAGTACTCCCATAAGACCCCCTTTACCTTATAGGAGTGGTATGGGAGGCTTATGGGAAACTACCCACCTGTAAATGGCTTAGATTGAAGCCTAAGTATACTATGTACTATTTGAGTACATGGACCCTCAGGGTGAAGGGTTCCGCGTGGCTACCCAGCACCATGATCAATTTCAAAAGCAAGTTCCGATTGAGAAATCCTTTAGGGGAGCCCACAAGGAAGCCTAAACCCTAAACCCTCGGAGTGAACCCTAAATCCTACTTGGAGGGTCGGGGGACTTGGTAGGTATGTAATAAGTAGAGTTATCAGGTATAAGTGCCCTAACAGGGTTCCTAATTGGGGTTATGGTACAAGTCTATAAACCCTCGACCCCTAAACCCCCATGCTTACTTCCCCAATAAGCCAGGGAAATCAAAGGTTAAACTGTCAGAGTACTACAAAAAAATATGAACCCAAAAAGCTTAAAGGTTGGGTATTGCCCTAAGGCTCCTAAGAGGGTCTTGGGCTCTCTTGGGGAGGGTTTCGGCTTTGGGGGCTAGGGTTCGGGATCTCACTACGAGGGTCCAAGAGCCTTAGGGTGGAGAACTCCTTTCTGGCCTCGCCCGAACAAGTCCAAAGCTCGCCGAGAACGAGCTCCTTGGCTGGGTTCAGGGCTTACTGAGGGTTTAGGGTTTAGGGCTTGGGGTTCCTTTAAAGGGATCTATGGGGGTTTAGGGTTTAGGGCTTGGGGTTCCGTTAAAGGGATCTATAAGGGTCTTATAAAGGGGCTTGGGGGTTTAGGGTTCAGGGGTCTAGAGTTTCGGGTTTAGGGCTTAGGCCCAGAGATCCCAATATCTCTGAACTAAGGAATATACCTTAAACCAGAATATGAAGGCCCCTATAGTGTAAAGTATATTCCTTGATTACGGGATATTGGGATCTCTGAGGGGTTCCTTTATAGGGATCTACAAGGGTTTTGCAAAGGGGCTTAGGGGTTTAGGGTTCAGGGTTTAGAGTTTAGGGTGTAGGTGTAGGGATCCATAAGGGTTCCTCAAAAGGGATCGATACGAGTCGGTTCGGGGCTTACCGGGAGGTTTTCAGTTTAGGGTTTCGGGTGTAGGGATCCATAAGGGTTCCTTCAAAGGGATTTTCAGGGTTCCATAAAGTGGCTTAGGGGTTTAGGGTTTAGGGGTTTAGGGCTTCGGGTGTAGGCGTATAGGGTGTAGGTTTTAGGCTAGAGTACCGGGGTTTAGAGCTCCGGGTGTAGGATTGGGGTTTATAGGGTTTGGGGTATTTAGGGTTGAGGGTGTAGGGTTGAAGGTTTCGGGTCCACGGTTTAGGGTTTTAAGGGCTTAGGGTCTTAAGGGTTTCTTGTTCAGGAATTTACGATTTAGTTTAAACTGACAGAATAGGAGTTTATAGTGAATGACAAGCTTTCCGTAGTATTTCAACAATTAACTTCCTGCACAAGAACCCAGTTTACCCAGGAACATCAAAGCTTAGCATTTCCGAGACCCACAGAGACCTAAGGGCTTCTTGTTGAGAGATTCCGGATCTTAGGTAGCTCACTGGCCCAAAACCCAAGGAAACAAAAGTTGAAACTTTCAGAATCGACTAATTTCCTTATAAGAACCCCAAAAGCTGAAAAGTTGAGTCTGCAGCCAATAAGGTAGCTTCAGAACTTATAGAACCCGGAACCCTACACCCTTAGAGTACCCTTTAAAGGAACCCTTGAACGAAACCCTATATAGATAGCCTAATAAAGTAGGGGTTTCGGGCTTAGAGTCGTACAGCTTGGCGAAAAAACGCTAAATTCAAGGCGGTTTTCGGAGAGCTTTTGGCGAGAACGCGAAAAGAGCTCCATGGACCTTTTAGGCTTTCTTTATCCCAGACCCCCGGGAGGATCCAAAAAGTAGATCCCTTAATGGTGGTTCCTTTAAAGTACCCTTAGTAGTATAGGCCCCAAATTAGGGGATCTACTTTCTAGATCCTCCCGGGGGTCTGGTTACAGGTTTTACAGGCTTGCTAAACTAACGGGTTTCTATAGGGCCGAAATGAGGTCTGTGAGTCTATCAGCAAAGATTTCTAAGGGTTTAGCTACACTAGCGGGGCTTTGAAGGTTTTCAGTATGGTTTAAATGGTTTTTACAAGTTTTATATAAAGGATTCATAGAATGCCTCGCATGACTACGTAACTATTCAGGCTTCCGATCCTTCTATATTTTGAAAACACAACTTCGGGCTTTAGGACTTATGGTTTGGAAACGGTTGACCCAGGCGACATGACGGCCCAACAACCTTCGACTTTACGGGCTTTACCAGTTGCACACGAATTAACCAAGAGGGTCCATAAACACTCCTATTATGGAATTAGGGTCCCAAAACCATAGTAGGGATAGTCTTTTAGGACCTAATTCCATAATGCTAGTGTATATGGACCCTCTGGGTACTCTGAACACAGTCTCAAGCGCCAATAAGGAAATGTTCCGTAATCACGAGTAAGAAACCGTCTTCGGGTTTGAACCTGTGGCTTCAAGAGCAACAATAGAAAAAACAGGGTTGTATATCTTCTAATCGTGGGGTCAGACCTTAAAATCGACAGGGCTTGGAATACCGGGAAGTATGCACTCCTGTCTCAAGATTACCGCTTAATTACAGCGCCTGCCCTAGCTCGAACGTTCTGTCGCCAAGCCACCCCGCAGCCACAGCAGCAAGGACGAAACCGAGGCCTCGGTTACTGTTGGGTTTAGGCTGGTTGTTTGAGTGTTTATATATATATATATACACACACGCACATACAGCGACTAGGGATTTGGGATTTAAACTGAGGCTTGCCATAAGAGGTTCGTCGGGTGGGAAAGCAAACTGTATTTCCCGAACTGCCAGCGAATTTCTGAGCACACTTCAACCCAGCCTTGCGATACCGAAACCCAAACCGTGCACCCATAGACACGAATGCATACTTGGAGGTCCATGGGTAATTCGAAGTTAGAAGTGGGGTTATAATACCCATGAACCTCCACTCAGAGATCACAATACCCCTTAATTAAGGAATATACCTTGAATTATTGGGGCCTGAGCTTAAGGTCTATTCCTTAATTAAGGGGCATTGGGATCCCCTAAACCCTAAACCCTATAGATCCCTTAAAGGAACCCTTAAGGATCCTTTTAAAGGAACCCTAGGTATTCCTTAATTAAGGGGCATTGGGATCTCTGGGCAAGTATACCCTAAACCCGACACTCTAAACCCCCACACCCCTGAACCCTAAACCCCTTATAAGACCCTTAGAGATCCCTTTAAAGGAACCCCAAGCCCTAAACCCTAAACCCTAAACCCACAGCATGAACCTCCAAGTACACCCTCAAAATCCAAACGCCGATAACTCCGAGCCATCAACCCGCAAAGGTCGCCACCTGCTCTACTCTGCTTTTTAAGGCTCAATCCCTAGGATCCTTTAAAGGGATTTATAGGGTTTAGGGCTCTAATCCCTACCTAGACCCCCCAAAGTAGGCAAAATAATGGTCCAAAACTTATAATAGGCTGGTATTCTACATACTTTTGGGGTCCAGGTAGGGATCTAAGGACTCGCATCTTTAGGCTTTTGGGCCCAAAGACCATACTATACAAGGCTTTTGGGCTATTTTGATTCCTAGGGAATATAGGCGCCTGAACAATGTAGACCAGGTCTAACTTTATCGGAGCACAATAAAGAATAACTACAATAAGGAGCACCGAGGAATTGTGCTAGCAGTTATGTAGGCGCCGGTATTAAGTGTCAAGAACTTTGCTCTTAATGTCTGTCGATGCGACATGCAAGCAAATAGGAGACCTTAATCTGTATCCTGATCGGTAGTAAGGTGAACATTAAGGCCCCAAAAGAGGTTGGATAAGTGCCAGGCTGGTAGACGAGCTCCTCATCGTCCTGTCCCGTGGTTCGGTCGGACGGGTGGGACCCCTTCATGGATCCTGAATTCTAGCTGCCTGAGTTGGGTCCTATTGTTTTCGGCTTGCTCCAAGCTTAACGTTGATTCCGGCAGCCTGCAGCACGAAAAGCACTAAATCCTCCAAAAGGAGCTAAATATCAGGGTGCAGGACGAAATAGCTTGAAAGAACTCAAGCGCAAGCAGACACTTGCAAGCCCGCAAGCACTGTCCTGGTCGGGGGCACACAAAGAAACCCTAAACAGTTTGTCACTTCCTGAACCCTAGAAAATAACCCTGTATTGCTCCAAGAAATCCTTCAGGACGCCAGCTCCGGAATTCTAGGCAGCAAGCATGCGTTCCTTGTCCTCGGTCAGACCTTCAGTCATACCCTAAGGGTCCAAAGGACCCAAAAATTAGGTACTTGGGTTTAGGATAGTAGTTAAGTAGCTCAATATTTAAGAGAGTATATGGGTGGTTGTCAAAGTTTACGCTCCCTTTTTGGGTCCCTATTATAATACGGCACCTACTATTTAGGGTACCCAAAAAGGGACCATAATTTTGACAACTACCCATATGATTCTTAGGTACTTGCACCCTTAGGGATACCGATTAGATACTCTGTCGAGAATGGAACACCGTACCGACAAGGGACAGAAAACGACACCCACAAGGCCCTGCAGTTCTGAAGAGGTGGAACCTACAGCCTTGACATATGTTCCTTTAAGGGATCTATAAGGGTTCCTTCAAGGGATCTATCAGGGTTCCTTTAAGGGAGGTGAGGGGTTTAGGGTTTACAGAGGGGGTTTACTTAAAGGCTCTTGGGACTTAGNGGATCTATAAGGGTTCCTTCAAGGGATCTATCAGGGTTCCTTTAAGGGAGGTGAGGGGTTTAGGGTTTACAGAGGGGGTTTACTTAAAGGCTCTTGGGACTTAGTAACAACCCATAGGCCCCAAAGTAGTTCCTTTTTGGGACTACCTTATAGAATTCTAAATATGAACCCCCAAAAGGAACTACTTTGGGGCCTATGGGTATGCCAACGGGATCTATAATCCCTAAGGCTCCATGTACCCATATAGTGTATACTTAGGCCTTAAAGGGGTTCCTATATAGGTACTTTAAGGCCTAAGTATATACTATCAGGGTACATGGAGCCTTAGGGCTATATAGCCCCTTGAGACGTGTAGCAATAAAAAAACCCTACGATTTTAGATCTACTGACCCCCGAACCCCAAATCCTGAACCTTCTAAACGCGAAACCTCAAAGGGAGTATTAAACCTATCACAGCACAAAAGCAGAACGAGTCCTTGGTCAGGCCCTCCCCTTTGGACTCTATCCGGAAGTCCATGTCCAGCTCCTGTCTGGAACTGAGACTTAGACACCCTACCTGCACCCTTTCTCCCTACTTGGAGGGTCGCGGGACTTAGTAAGTAGTTACCTTATATGGGAGTTTTCGAAAATGGGGCACCCTAATAAAGTACTTTAAATGGTAGCATCCTCAATATAAGCACCCCAAAATGAGGTATCCCCTGATTCTTGGAAACTCCGTATAGAGTTACAAGTGCCCAAACCCCAAGTAGTGGGAGCACTTCTAGGTCTACTTTCAACCTACTTGCTTAGTCCTCCGACCCTCCAAGCACCTTTTCACGGTAATATACGGCCTTAATAATTAGAATAGGGTTTTGGGGTATATTATACTATGATCATAATAAGGAGCCCCCAAAAGAGTTTAGGTAATTATTTAGGCTCCTATACCAAAGAACCCTACTATAGATCCCTTGTAGTAACCCTTATAGACCCCTTCAAAAAAAACCTATCCTAATTGTTTACCCTAAGGCTCCTAAGAGGGTCTTGGGCCCTCTTGGGGAGGGTTTCGGCTTTGGGGGTTACGGTTCGGGATCTCACAACGAGGGTCCAGGAGCCTTAGGGTGAGCCCTAAACCCAAAACGGAAGATAACCTAATTCCAACAAGAACTTCAAGACAGATTTTAAAGACCTGTAGTCTCCATTGTAGTTCCTTTTGCTGGTAAACCAATTTTCTGGGTGAGGGTTGGGATCTCTAGCTCCTCCGGAACTCAGCCCTGAATCTCAAGAGTTTCGGGTAACCTACCGAAACCTACTTTTTCTAGTGTCCCTATAAAATCCATATTAGGATTTAGAATAAGAGCCTGCAAAAAAGTAGGTTATGGTAGTTTAGGGTAAGGTTTAGGGGTTAAACTTAGGGTTTAGGGTATTCCGGGTTTATAGGGTCTAGGGGCATTTAAGTTAAGGGTTTTAGGTGTTTAGGGTGTTGAGGGTTTCGGCTTAAGGGTTTAGGGCATCTAGGGTTTAGGCTTACCTTGAAGAGCAAATGAGCCTTAAAAGTGAACCCCGAGCATGTGGTATACGAGCCTCGAACCCCTTTAGGGTTCATTTCGTCCTTCAGGTTAAGCGCCAGTCAGACGAAGGCCTGATACTTACATTCCCCAGCGAATACACGTAACCGTTTTCCCACTATGCAGTCTTAATCCAAAAGGCTATAAGTACCGTTATGGGGGGTATACTTTCCCAAATCATAACTTATAGTGGTTCCTGATATAGAAACTCCACATTCTCCTCTGTGGTTACTTAGGACCCTCGAGACCCCCACGTCAAGAGGGCATAAGCAAACTACTGGGGTATCTAGTCTCGTGGGGTTTAGGGCTTCAGGACTTGTTGGGGACCCGCGGTGCACCAATGACCCAGTCTTTTTCGTGCCGTTGCATTGTCAGCCCCAAGGGTCCAGGTGCCCTTATTGTAGGTACTTCGTAGGCATTTGGGTCCCCAAAGTATACAATTACTAGACTATATTATACTATACTAGACTATACTATATTATACTATACTATACTATATTATACTATATTCTACTTTACTATATTATACTATACTATGTTTTTAAATAGTAACTTGGACCCTTTGGGCAGGCGGCTCTTGCTGCCGATAAAACGGAAAGCCAGGCGTTGCTGCGTGGCTGACTTGCTCGGGCGGTCAACAGCAAGCATTCAGGTTTTCGGGGCCTGGGTTTAGAGGAGTCCGTATGTATGGGTTCGTGGTATCCAAAAAGACGCCAAACTCCCGCAATTAGGAATACTTGGACTCTTATAAATAAAACTGAACCGTCTAAGTCGCCATTCTCATCTTCCAAGAAACGTTAATTTAGGTTCCAGTGGACCGTATAGCCCCTAACCTTAAGTACCAAATCACCATTGAAAGCAGGGGGCCCTGTACCCTGATACTCTGAATCTTTACAGCGATTCACTACATGAAGAAAAGAAGTCCACTTGATGCACCGAGCAGCAGCCACGTCAGATTTGGGCACTGCAGAAGCAAACGGCTTTTGCTCTGCTGCAGCTCCCACGCGTGAAGTTTCTCATCTGGGAGTTTTGTGGTGTTGTAGTGTTTGGGCCACTGGAATTTTCTACCACAAGGCACGGTTTGCACTGTGCTTGCTTCGCCCTTGCGCGATTTGGATTTACGGACAGATCCAGTCATCTACTACTTTCCAGTATTTTGACTTGGGGAGTGCAGGGATTTAAGTTTCAAGGTTGAGGGTTTAGGTTTAGGGGGCACTTCTCCTACTGTTGATGGACAAAATCCTGCATGACCTTAAGGACTCTAAACTATGGGAATTATGGTATATTCCTTATAATGGGTAATGCAGGATTTTGTCCATCAGCAGTAGTACGACTCAAGTATTTAAGGTAGGTAGGACCTGGTAGGAAATAGCTAGGGGACTAGGAAGCTGTTTGCCTATTCCCTCAAGTCGGTAGGGTCATGTCTTGTCCCATCCACTACGGCTTGGAGCCACGATACAGCGGCCCCTTGGTGGAACCTTTACAAAGGATGCAAATGATGCAAATGATGCATCTGAATTTACAAGGCGAGCTGGCCGCAGCAAGCTTCGGCCGAACATCTTCGCAACCTACGGCTTCAGGAAATCGCAACGAATCCTTGATCAGCCAGTTTCCACCATTGGGAATACAAAAGCTGTGGTCACCGCGACACACCTGCACAAAGGATCGAGGACATGGAAATGTTTGCAAGCACGCTGCATCCTAAATGCAACTGTTGCACTATAGCCCTTGGTTTCTAAACCAAGAACGAACTGTCCAAAAGCATCTCAGTTCTTGTACAGGTATTTTGGAAATTCCTACATGTCACTTGGGCTTTAAGGTTTAGGGGTCACCATGTTCGTATATGAGGACGCCCCGAATTTCTGATCACCCGGCCTCACCAGTACTCTCCGAAGACAGACGGGAGGTCGAGGCATTTGAACATGCCTGGCATATCACGCCCTTTTCAGGAAAGGGGCCCTGCTTCAATTGGTCGATAGTCGGCTTGTACGGGCTATTAGGAAGCGTTTGGGGTTTTAGGGGTTGGGTTCTCGGGTATAGGAGGGTTTCTGACAAACTTAGACCAGCAGCTGCAGTCTATCGTACGCTAGATGCCGACGACTGAGAAGCATGAGGCATTTGTTACCACTGCCTGGGGTCTCTGGGAACTCCCGATAAACCCTAAAGCTATAGGTCCTAGACCCTAAGTCCTTAACCCTACACCCTAAGCCCTACATCCTAAACCTTAAACCTATAGGTCCTAGACCCTAAGTCCTTAACTCGCAACCCTAAGCCCTAAAAAATGAAATCCCAAACATTGAGCCCTAAGCCATGGGCCTTGCCAAACCTCATGTGGTAGTGGGTACGGTTTTGGCCCCCGCGACAATTTGCACAAGCTCTCCATCAGATGACTCGAGTCCACAAGCTACCTTCCTCGATGCAAAGCCTACCCAGAGAACCCAATACCCCTTAATTAAGGAATATACCTTAAGTTATAGAGGCCGTAATAAATATTATGATGTAAAGGATATTCCTTCGTTAAGTATTGGGATCCTGGGTAAACCCTAAGCTGGATCTTTGCGAACTCATCTCCGGCTGCGCGAATGGCAGGGTTAACATAATACTCGACCACGGCCATGTGAAGGGCGTGCGCAAGCCCTTGCACCAGATTGCGACACGACTGTGAATCCTCTCTGAAGCGGGTCTGTATATGTGAGTTTCCGAAAAAAGGGCCATATGGAGCCTCTGGGATATACTGGGTAACAGTAACAGGTAGTGCTTACGGATGCAAACTGCACGGGTCTAGTGGTATCATCTCCTGTTAGGGCATAAACAACAACTACCATCACGGACACCCTAACCAAGCCTGAAACCCTAAACCCTACCAAACAAAGCGCAGCCACCAATAGAAAACAACAAGATTCCAACTGCAGACATCCTCCAGGACCAAACTAACATTATTATACACAACTCTTAAAAACTTAAAACATCATTATGAAACCCTGATAAACCTCAGCCATTCAGATGCACGCTATATGGAACCCTACACCGAGAAAGAAACCACACCAAATAATGACAACCCTGAGCGCAAATCCCTAAAGCCTATATTACGGCTGATGGACAAAATCCTGCATTACCCATTATAAGGAATATACCATAATTCCCATAGTTTAGGGTCCTTAGGGTCATGCAGGATTTTGTCCATCAGCAGTATTAAGCCCTAAACTCCTACAACCTGCACCCCTAAACCCTATGGAACCCTTCAAGATATCCTTCGAGGAACCCTTTTTCTATGCAAGCCCTTAAAGGAACCCTTACAGGAACCCTAAACCCCCTTAAAGGAAGCCTTCAGAGAACCCTAAACCCCCCTTACCCTGGGCATCAAAATAGCCCAAAAGCCTTATATAGTATGGTCTTTGTGCCCAAAAGCCTTAATAAAGGAGTCCTTAGATTCCTAGGGATAAAGGAACCCTTATAGGAACCCCGAAAAAGAGTCCTGAAAGGCCCAGCCTTCATGGCCCAGGCTGTTTGGGTGCGCGCTGTCGCGGCTGCCACCTTCCGGCCAATGGCCCTTCCTGAGGATTAGGGTTTTTTGGGGGGGGTTTAGGGATGTTATTGGCCTTTAGGGATTTATTGAAGCGTTTAGGGATATTAGTTATTGGGGTTTAAGGTTTTCTTGGGGGGTTAGGCTTTAGCCTGCAGGTGCATAGCAGATTCTTAGTGGATTTCCAAAAGCGTTTGAAGGTATGTAGGACGCATTTTGGAGCAGCAAATGTGCTATACCTGAAAGGAGGACAAGCTCTGCACCTTGTTAGAGTTCCTATCGATATCTCCAGGGCGCATTATTTGCTGGCGGTATGGGTTTCAGGGTTATAGGCTAAGGTTGATGATGAAGGTTGTAGGTTTGAAGCGCTTCTCTGGATCTGGGTTAAGTTTTCATGCTTTCGGACTTAGCCTAAGGCCCTATCCCCAAAATCGTAAACCCTGAACCCTGTGTGGGTTGCCGAGGGTTTAGGGTTTAGGTTTAGGGAAACCCTAAACCCCCTACTGTTGATGGACAAAATCCTGCATTACTCATTATAAGGAATATACCATAATTCCCACAAAATCCTGCATTACCCATTATAAGGAATATACCATAATTCCCACAAAATCCTGCATTACCCATTATAAAGAATATACCATAATTCCCACAAAATCCTGCATTACCCATTATAAGCGAATATACCATAATTCCCACAAAATCCTGCATTACCCATTATAAGCGAATATACCATAGTTCCCATAGTTTAGGGTCCTTAGGGTCATGCAGGATTTTGTCCATCAACAGTAGTGCTGTAGGGACCCTGCTCTGGGCCTCCAGGACCGTAGCACATCAGGCTCTGGGTCTATTTCCCGAAGGGTCCTAACCTGTGGATCCAAACACCTACCGTTTTAAGGGTTCCACCCTCTAATTAAGGGGTCATAACCTACTATTTTGTAGGGTTTGGGGTCACAGGAAGCACCTATATAGTAGAATTGAGGGTTTCTATATAAGGAACCATTATTATGGCTTGGGAAAGTGTCCCCCACAACAGTACTTAGGACCCGTTGGGTTTTTCGCAATAAGGAACCCGAAGCAATAACATCGGTAATTATCTAGGCTTCTATACCCAAAGGGTCCTAGGTACTGTTATGGGGGATACGTTCCCAAACCATAATAAGGATTCCTAATATAGAAACCCTACATTCTACTATGTAGGTACTTTGGGCCCTTTGGCATAGTAGGCTTCAGACACTGTCGACTCTCAGACTCAAAAGCCCGGAAACCCCAATGCCACAACCCCTCCCTGCAGGCGCTTAATCCTCAAACCCTCGATCCGTGCCTCCCTTTCACCCTCACCCCCTAAATCCCTAGAAAGAATAACCCTCAAGCCCTAAACCCTAAATCCCCAAACCCTGTGTCCCTATCTGGCAGCCCCGCAGGGGTCCAGTTGCAGTACAGTAAAGGGCTGAGAGGGTTTAAGGTTGAAGGCTGGGGGTTTGGAGTTTCAGACATATGACAAGGGGATCCACAACCCTACTTTTTAAATGGCTATACCCTATGATTCCGAAGTCATAACTGCATCATGACCTACTATTTTGTAAGGTTTGGGGTTTCAGACTGTGTTTGGTGGTTACCCTAAGGGTCCAAGTACACAATAATCATATACTCTCCTACATATTGAGCTACATAACTACTATCCTAAACCCAAGTACCTAACTATTGGGTCCTTTGGACCCTTAAGCCCCAAACCCTAAACCCTAGAGATCCCTTGAAGGAGCCCTTATAGTACCCTTATACCTAATTATTGGGTCCTTTGGACCCTCAGGGAGCGACCAGCAGCCTGCCATGTGGCTACACGGACCGAATCCTTACTTGGAGGCCCTTTTGACTTAGTAAGTAGGGTTAGTAAGGTGGGTTATGGGGGATTATAATATGGTTTCTAGGGGATACTAAGTAGACTTACTAAGTCAAAAGGGCCTCCAAGNTTGGAGGCCCTTTTGACTTAGTAAGTAGGGTTAGTAAGGTGGGTTATGGGGGATTATAATATGGTTTCTAGGGGATACTAAGTAGACTTACTAAGTCAAAAGGGCCTCCAAGTAAGGTCGAAATGACTTACCCAAAGGGTCCAAAGTGCCTATATAGTAGAATGTAGGGATTCCATAATAGGAATCATTACTATGATTTGGGGAAGTATCCCCCATAATGGTACCTACTGGTAGGACCCTTTGGGTTAGGGTTCATGAAATTATGTGAATTTAAGGTATAGTATAGGGTGCCTAATATTGGGGCCTTAATAATTAGAATAGGGTTTCGGGGTCCATTATACTGTACTGATTTTAAAATAAGGAACCCACAAAATGGTAGTGGTACTTATTTAGTCCCCTACAGGAGGGTGCCTACTTTCAAGGATCATTTCGTCCCTGAGGTTGAAGCGCTTTTCACACGCGAAGCCGGCTCTCATCGCGGACTGAGAACTTGGAGGCATTTCAGGAAGCCAGATACACTTTTATGAGTGTTATTGGGGGGTCTTCTGCGATCTGGAACCATTCCCGAGTTAAGGGTCAGGGGACGTCAAAAGGCATCAGGAAGTCCGATGGAGCCCACATAAGAACTTTATAAGCTTGCTCAGTGCTCGGGAAGCGCTATTTGCGAGCCAGTCGTGGCCTTTTGCTGGGCTGAGTAGGCTCCTTCTTCTGAAGCTTCTTCTTGTTCAAGAGGCGCACGATATCCTGAACGACTTCTTCAGGTGATCCGGGAGACACAACACAACGGTTAACCCTAGGAATCTAAGGGCTGATATATTAAGGCGTTTGGGCCCAAAGACCATACTATATAAGGCTTTTGGGCTATTTTGATGCCCAGGGTAAGTTTCAGACGACCTGGAAGTCGAAATCAACCCCAAAAGGATTGAAGGTTCGTATACAATATGGGGGCCTTAATAATTAGAATCGGGTTTGGGGCCCATTATACAATAAGCTATAATTATAATTAGGAACCCCTAAAATAATAGTATTGGTAATTATTAAGGCCCCTATATTATACAATCTTAGGATGAATAGTAGTCATAGTATAAGGGTGTAGAGGCCCTAGTCTTCCATGTCCTTTCATCCTTCCGGAAGAGAACAAGGAGAACCACAACAGGTGTTAAACTCCAGACTTGTACCAATAAAGACAGCTGCAGAGACCTTAAAGTGGAAAGGTCGTGCGTTGGGCAACTATGCTGAGTCCTCATCTCCGAAAACTTTGGCGATAGAAGCTGGGCTTTCCCCGCTTGAATCTTTCTTGAGCTTGTTGGCACCTTCATCCAACAATAGCTGCACCATTTCCGAGTGCGCATGGCGAACAGCTTTGAAAAGAGGCGTCCACCCGTTTGCGTCGACCTTCTCCACATCCGCCCGGGCGGCGAGCAACATGCGGGCAATATCTGGGCGACCCCGCGCTGCTACGCGATGAAGGGCACCGGAGCCCCTTGAAGTATCCTAGTCCATGGTTGGGATATCATTAGCATTTTAAGTTTCTATTACTATTCCTTCTTGAGTTTAAATACCCATAAACATGCAAAGCGTTGCCCAACTGTGACAATGCATCCCCGAGCTCTTTTGTGCACGACTGATTCACCTCCGCACCGGCCTCAAGAAGCATCTTCACCAGATCTGTGCAACCCATCTCGCATGCGTAGACAAGGGCCGGCTTGCCCATATCGTCCGTCTTCTCCACATTTGCACGGGCCTTCAACAAAAGATCGGCAACCTTGGTGCATCTAGCCACCTCCGCCTCAGCAGATCCTGAAGTTGTGCAGGATAGAGCTTGCAGAAGGGGGCTTCTGCCATCACGATTCTTAATATCAACGTCTGCACGTGATTCCAGCATCAGCTGTACGCACTCCACCTGCCCCGCATGCTCAAGTTCAGCTGCAAGGCACCTTCACGTTGTTTTCGAAAACAAAAACCGAGTGACCGAGTTTAGGGTTTGGATGGGCGCGGAGCTTAGGAGGGTCTTAGGGGTTTAAGGTTTCGGGGTTAATGCTTTACGGTTGGCCATTTAATTCCCTTGAAGGGTTACTATAAGGGTTGCTACCATACGGGGTACTATCAGGGTAAAAAAAAAACGGGCTGCTTTAAGGATTACTATAAGGGTTACTGTAAGGACTACTATAATTATAAGGGTTAACATAAGGACTACTATGAGGGTTACTAATATATTTATGTACTCTCCGAAATACTGACCTACAACACTACTATGTATCCCAAACCCAAGTACCTAATTATTAGGTCCTTTGGACCTGAGGGTATGGGACCAAGGCACCCTTTCAGGGTGCATTTCGTCCCTAAACTACCCTAAACCCTAAACCCCAAACCCTAGAACTCTTATGGGACCAAGGCACAAAGGGGTGTTGTTGTCGTCTTTCGTGGTCCGATCCTTGTTTGCACCGGCCTCCAGTAGCAAACGGGCGACATCCACATGGCCTTAGTTCCCCGGTACTACTTGGAAGGGTTCCATTTAAGGGTTGCTTTATAGGGTTGGTTGAAGGGTTACTATAAGGGTTTTGGGGAGCTGGAGTTACGGGTTTACTCAAAGGGTCCGAAATACCTTTATAGCAAAATGTAGGGTCTCCATATTTGGAATCACTATGCTGATTTTTGGAAAGTATCCCCCATGTTTAGGGTACCTACTTTGTGGATAACAGATCCAAACCGTGAGACTAGGTACCCTGAAAAAGGGGTAGGCGAGCACCCTTTCCTATTTTTCGGACCTGCGGATGCTGGTACAACAATGAATTCCTTTCCACTGCGCGGCTATGAAGAAGAAGCTTTAAGTTATTGACTTCGAAAAGGCAAGAAACGCTAAACACCTACACCCTATAGTCCCCTTCATGCAATCTGCCAATATTGCTCTAACGGTTCACTATCATATTTCTACAATACTAACATACCCCAACACTCCCTAACGCTCCATGTAGTCACAAAGTATACACTTAGGCCTTAAAGTACCTATATAGGAACCCCTTTAAGGCCTAAGTATATTCTATGTGGCTACTTAGGGACTCTGCTCTGACTCTAAACCTAGGGGCCGCGTTGAACAGCGTGGTGCAGTGCTGAAGCTTTCTGCCCCGGTGGATCAGGTTCTTGAGGTCGGTTTAAGCATTCCTCGCGGCTTAACAGCATAGGGCTTGGGATTTAGGGTTTAGGGTGAAGTAAGGTTTATAATAGGGTGTAGGGTTTAGGAATTGGGGTTCATAGGGTATGCGTTTGTGCGTGCGTGCGTGCGTGCGTGCGTGTGTGTGTGTGTGTGGACCCATGTTGCTACTTGAAGGATCGTGTTGTTTAGTATCCGAATGGGCGGGTTGCGGTGGTTAGTAAAGCCTGCAAGTGAATTTATAATCGGGCTATCTTGACTTATAAGTGCACCATGTTGGGTAAGTGTGTATCTGAACTTAGTAAGTGGCGGAGTTTGATTAGAAGTATTTGTTCGACTTGATAATCATTTGATATAT
>BGNK01002630.1:0-44452 GCA_003297005.1 Symbiodinium sp. clade A Y106
CTGCCTTCCTTGGATGTGATAGCCGCTTCTCAGGCTCCCTTTCCGGAATCAAACCCTCGGTCTCTGTTCCCCGTCCTTGCCACGATAGGCCCATGCCCTCCCGTCGAAAACTGATAAGTCGCAAACTTGAAAGGCGCGTCGTCGGCCAGGCCACCCTGCTGGCCCTACTGCAGCCGGCGGCCGAGGCGGGCTGCGTAGCATTAGAATTAGAATAGGGTTTTGGGGCCCAGTATACTACAAGTATTATAATAAGGATCCCCCAAATAGTATTGGCAATTATTTAGGCCCTTTGAAAGACTGGCCTTCCCGAAGCCATGGCTCTCCCTTGAGATGCCGGCAGCCCTGAACAAGGACTCGAAATTCCTGAGCGTGCTTTGAGACATCAACAGCATCGTCGTAGCTAGCAGCTCCGATTTATCATCATCATGATCAAGATTATGACGAACGGATCTCATTGTATCATGATATCGTCTATGGTCTCCACCACGTGTAGCTTCCTGTTCCGACTGTTCCTCCCTTGTTCTGATTGGCATGACCAGTGGTGTACTCACTCATCATTTTTTGATCACTTGTGCACTCCAAATGCAAGCTAGGAGTCTTGGTATTGGCGCGCGCAGCCTTGGGTGAGGTATTTGCCAGCACCTGGCACGGTTCCAGTGAAGGCACAAAGCCAGTTCGTCTACGGAGCTCTGTGACCTCTTGAACACAGAATGCGCTTCGAACCGAGCTTCCGACCAAAAAGACCGGTATCGAAATCTACACAAACCGCGAACGGATCTATTTGGACTCCAGCCTGCGCCAACAAGAGCTCGACTTTCGTTTCCATGCGGAACATGTCGATGGCCTCCATGGACACAGCTGCTGCTGATATCCGGCTATCAGGGTTTGCGGTTTCCAGATCTGCAGAAGATGCCGCAAGCTGGCTCTAAGCGCCTGGGGCGCTACTAAATCAGAGACATTAAGAAAACAGCTCGACTCAGAGGAAAGCGGAGACAACAGGAAAAGTGGCAACAACATGATCACAACCCTTCTCCACTGGTCATCATTCTGAATCATTCTGCGCTCCCTCATGCATTCCCAAGAAGCCTTGGCAGGCCCTTTCAATCTTCTGGCATTCTCGAGGAACCTTGCATGAGGAATCATAGGGCTGAGGTAGGTGATGTCAGGACTTCTCGTGTCTAGTGTGCACGGTACGTCGGCAGCTACTGCTGTGCCGGTTGGCTCCTGGGCACCAGCATGGCTTCTGCACTTGAGCTGAGGACTCGAGGGTTCGATGACCAAAGTACTGCTGCAAATGGCCGAAGCTTTGCACTGTTTGGTGTTGCGTTGCAAGCAGCGGCGCGGGTAGGCGGACACGAAACAAAGTGCAATTGCCTGGACTGCGGCCGAGAAGCTCGTCAATTGCTATTTCACCGTCTCCGTCATCTAGCATTTCGAAGAGACCCAAAAGGTCGTGGTACTCTAACCTCAGCATAATTTCCCCTCTACCCCCCAAGAAGAAAACGGCTGGAAAGCGCTGATAAGACCTGTTTGAGTTGCACTTCCCCGGATTTCCACCGAGAAGCTCGAGCTGGCTCATCCAAAATTTCAGCTTTGGACTTTGGACCTGAGAAGAAGATTACCGTCTCGCCCCCTTTGGACAGCCATGACCCACTACCTCCCCACAAAACCACGGT
Source organism: Symbiodinium sp. clade A Y106 (assembly GCA_003297005.1). Taxonomy (NCBI): domain Eukaryota; class Dinophyceae; order Suessiales; family Symbiodiniaceae; genus Symbiodinium; species Symbiodinium sp. clade A. The sequence continues at coordinate 1,677 of BGNK01002630.1, forward strand.
TGCGAAGCGGGAGGATGCGAAAAGTCCGCTACGAAGAAGAGCAGCAAAGATGGCAACGGCATGAGAAGAAGCGGGCAACCGCCGCAGAAGCAGGCCATAAGCCCCAAATAGGCACATTTGGCCGAGACTCGGCGTCTGGGTCTACAGCCTAGAAGCTACGAGCTTACTCCTGGACGCGAGTCATGCGCGGGAATCTTAGCTCAGCCAAGTCTTCCATCCTGCAGATGCAAAGCAGTGCGGCACGGAGCTCGCCAAGCAAACCCCCAAGTAAATTTGGGGTTCTGCGGTTAAAGCTCAGCGCTGAGCGAGTTACTAAGCGCTATTCGAGGGTGCTTGGTTTAGAGTTTCATTTGGGAAGGTTGCTTACTTTCCTCCATTAAACCGACAGAGGCAAGCTGCCAGTTGTGAAAACTCATCCAGCGTGATCGAGCCGTCTCCAGAGGTGTCGATCGCGTTAAACAGCCTCTTGACCTTCTTCGAGTACAAGGCCTTACAGTCAGAGTTGCGGCGGCGTTTATTTCGAAGGCTCGGTGATGAAAACCTGCATCCGGAATTAGCACCTCATCAGGTTGTTTGCTTATTATTGCAAGGCGTTGCATGACGATTAGGTCCTTCGCTCGGGACGTTTGTCGGCATTTTGGGAGAAGCACTGGCGGCAATTTCCGCGGATCGGGGACCCTCGCTACCTGCATTCTACATCGACGATCGTGCAAATAGAAAGGGGCCGAAAGGAGCTCGTTGCTTAAGTCTTTGTTTCGCAGCCACCACTAAGCACCTCCAGGCGAAGACCGAAATTACAGACATCACACCAGGCTGCCCAGTCTTTCTGCTTCTGCTTGAAGGCCAAGTCTTCATCATTGTTTGCCAGAAGCATGGTTTGCTGCACGAAGACTGCATTCACGACATTCAACCTAGGAGCTCAAGAGGTCGAGGCTTGATGAAGACATTTGAGGCTCCATGTTGAAGCAGCTTGAGCCGGGAGGATCCCGGCTGACAGTATGTGAGGAAATAGATACTTCCATCAACAGCGCAAACCAGAACCTGCAAATATCCCAAGCCTAAGCCCCTTAGCTCTCTGTCAACTCCTGCCACGGCCTCGGAGCACCTGAAACGGCCCCTTTTGTTCGGTGCAGCCCGGCAGCACAGCAAATCCTATCATGCACCGGTAGACCAAGAAGAAGATCGAGAACGCCTCGTCCACGTGGTCGACGAGCGCCCGACAAGGTGGCCCCCAGTTCGCGAATAATATCTCAAACATCGTCAGAAACGTCCTGAAAGGGCTCATGATGGTCGCAAGACCACTTCCCGACTAGATCGGGAATACTACTGACTTCCACAGGTTTCCTTGGATTCTGCGACCATAAAAGCAAAAATCGACAAGAAGCAGAGGCTGCCAAGACTCCGACTGAAGGTCCCGTAATAGTCCCAAACCCTTTGACGGTCTTCCATAAGCTTCGAATCATCCTGAAGCAATTTGCAGCACTCCAACGCCAAGGTCGGGGGGGTTTCCGTTCAGGGCCATGTGCACTATATAGGGTTTCAGCTCAGCGCCGGGGTATTCGGATGAGGTTCTGTATATGGGTGCTCGTCAGTTTTTCAAGCCCCTGTGTTTCTGTATCTCTCAACTTCATCAAGTCAAGCAGGCGTTCGAATTAAACAGATGCAACAACAACTTCTTGGAACCCATGAAAATATGCAAAGCATGCCCCAACCAGTTACACCTTGCGATACCTAAACCAAAACTACACCAGAGCCAGGAATCCGTGACGAATTCGCGCACCAAAGCGCCGACGATCATGCCCGCAATGCACTGGATGAATGTTAGCAGGCAGAACGACCTGAAATCTTACAGCTGAAAACAAAAACACACAAAATCATGAAATCTGCTGCATGTCGGCTCCAGGACGAGAGGCCAAAAAAGCATGTCCACTGAGGATGCGCAGCACTTCAGGAGAAGCTGCAAGGAGTCCATGGATTTCCTTCGGAACTTCGAGAACCAGGCTGTGGGGAGACAACGCCTATGGCCATGGCCTATGCTCCGTCGAACCCCTGCAGTTTCTGCGAAGCTCCCGCAAGGAGTGATGGGGGGGCCCGCAGTGCCAAAGAGTTTGCAAGATAAGTTGTGGCTAAAGAAAGCATACTTGAATCCAGTTGTTGCTGTGGCCACTTCGCTCGACTTGTGATTCAGAGGCCCCTGGCAAGCAACAACCTCTAAACGCCTTGCGGTTTTGTATATTCTGGTACTCTTTCGTAGGTGTTTATTGATAACTAACTACAAACACACACACACACAAGCAATCGGAAAGTCCGTGTTCTGCGCTTGGACGAGGGGCGACATGGTGACCATGCGCAAGGCCCTTGCCAGCTTTCCGAGTCGCAGCAACCGCAGATAGATCGGGTTTATCGACCTAGAGCTGGCGGCATGTCGAAGGGCTTAAGTTTCTTGGGCTGAAGATGGCAAAGCTGTGTCCAAGATTGAAGCCCGTCTTCTGCAATCCGAAGTCCAAAGCCACAACAAGCTCAAAACCAAGTATAACCGTGAGGCAAACTTGGGAAGAACCACTGGATCGAGGAGGTAACGACCACAAAAGCATCGATCCAATTCCTGGACGCTGCGAGGCAACACCCCTGACCCCACCGCATGTGTGGGGTCGGGGCAGGATAGATGGCAGTTAAGGGCTACCAGACGCTGCATGCCGGAGGTAGGCACCTCTCAGGACTTCTACTCCCGAGTCCGAAGCACAAGTCTATAGTCTATAGGCGCTCTCACACTCGGACAGACCAGTCTTTAGGGCTTCATTATTTTGCTGCATGGAATTCCATCTGCCAAGGGTCATGAATGCTCGCCAGAAGCGACAGCGAAGCACGATGATGCGCACCGTAACATCCACTGCGAAGATCAAGGTGAAGACCAGGTCTCCGATCAACCTCAAAGGTCGTTGAAACTGCGGCGAACAATCTGACTCACATAAACAAGTAGGCTACCCTCACAAGCCCGAGCCAAGCAACAGGACCTGGTCCATGGTGGGCCGAGCAGATTCCGAGGGGAAGAGATCTGTGTACTTCCCAATGTCGTACCTGCGCGGATAAGGTTCTGCACAGAGTTGAGGCAAGTTTGCTTCTCATGAACAGCAGCTCCTGACGACTGTACCCACTATCCCTGCCAGCGATCCTTACGTTTAGGTAAATCCAGTCTCAGCCGAGTAGCCCTGCCAAGGAGCCAAGATATTGCCTCGCTCGCACATACTGTATCATGCACGAACCACTGGTCGGCTTGCTTCTTGTATTTCTCTTGCTTGCTTGCTCTTCCGGTTGTGCTTCTTCTGCCTCCTTCCCTTCCCTCCCTCCCTCGCTCCCCTCCATCTCGCTCTCTCTCTCCCTCTGTCTCTGCCGTCGAACCCGGACTCGAGACTGTTTCGGCAAAGACAGAAGCGGCGTCGGGTGTAGGTGTGATGAGGGGCAGACGAAGGTTCTGCGCAAGCAGGGTTGGGGCTTGAGACAACACGACTTGACAACCCTCACCAGGAAGCCTCGTCAGCCCACTCACGAGAATAGTAGCCTAAATGTTGCGCACCAGCTGAGTTTCGCGCATGGTAACATTGACAGCAAGGCCACCACCAGTAGCACCACGCCCGCCACCACCACCACGACCCCTCATCACACACTTAATCTGAAAAAGCCTCAGGTACTGCTTGAACTGCTGCATCCTCTGAAACAGTCACCACTTAATGTCAGAACACTTAAACTACAGCAATTCTTGGGCTGCTTTCAAGTCGCATCTCGAAGGCCATGAATGCAACATTGGCAATCAATAAGACCGAGAGCATCGACTCGAAAGCCTCTCCGTGAGAGCAAAGCACTTCGCCCGCGCCAGTCTGCATCTATGGGTCTTTATGTAGGCTGAACGGTGCCGCTTGGCTTCAGAAGTTCAGAGTGTGCTGACAATCGTAAAACCCTAATTCCTTTGAAAGTCGGGTCCCCAACCTTTCGAGTAGAGACTGGAAACGCTCGTAGAAACATGCTGGTACACTTCGGCTCTTTTTCCTGCCTGCTCTGCACTGAAGAGGCCAGTAGGATGGGGCAGTGCATTCGTGCTCAGACAAGCAAACATGAAGCTGCTGTCGCTTACTGTAACTGACAGTGAAGCCGCAGGGAACTTGTCTAGGGTCAACAAGTGACCAATATTTTCCGCCGTTGGTGAGACTACTTCGGATTGAATGAGACTGAACTTTCAATTTCCAGAGAGAAGCCAGCCCCGACGGTTTCGCGTTGCCTGGATGTCTGCTCATCAAAACTCTCAATCCTTCTGAGGGCTTAGATCCCGAGACGGTGGTCTCGTAAGGGGGGGGGCGGGGNGGGCGAATCAGCTTCCAAAAGGGCATCCGATCCGATCCGATCCCAGTCTTAGGAACTTGACCTTCTAACGTTTATGATGTTTATCCCATTCTTGGGAACTTGACCTTCTTAACGTTTATGATGTTTAAGTTTAAATGCTTAAAATCAATCAAAATCCCTGGCCGCCTGCCCCTGAAGAAAGGCAGCAAGGCGTGCATTCACGCTTTGGTCTTCGCTCTCGACTTCCTGCAGCTGGTGGTTGCGACTAGCAGGGCCGGGCATGCTTAGGTCACGCGATTCGTTGCCCACATCCCTAGGTCCCAAGTCTCTGTTTTGCTCTTGCTTGGCCTGCTTATCTGGGTGTGGGAATCGAATGCGGATCATGAGCTTAGATTTAGATCTTCTTAAGCTTTCCGCACACGGATCCCCCACTTCTGAGCCAGCTGCACGGTCAGAACTCGCAGCTAAACCCTACAGGTAAGAGCCCGAGAGGGACCTCCTGCAGCTCGAAGGACAGGTCGAACTGATCGAAGTGCTCCATGGAGTTGAGCCAACTTCCCTGGTCGCTTTGCTACTCCGCCCCTATGGCCCATACGGCCTTCCACTCCGGGGGATTCCAATGGGCAGTTTTTTCTGGAAACCGTCGCAGACCCGACTTAGTTAGGCAGCAACATCTTTCATGCGCAGATGCCCGCAGCAGAGGCAGCCTCTACGCTGACGTCGCCACGGTGCTGGGTAGATCCACCCATCTCACTCGATGGGGACCTCAACCGGTTATCGTAAGGAGAGATTCCTGGAGCCCTGAACGGCCTAAGCTCCGCGTTGTACCCGGAACCCATCTTCAGCTCTCATCACATTGGGGGCCAGCAACTTTGCTCTTTAGGCTTGTGAGGAGCAGTGCCATGACGGCTGCTCTTGCATGAGTAGTGGCTAATTAGTGCATCCCTTGGACGGCATCCCAAAAGAAGGGGAGAACATCCCGAAAGGAGGAGAACATCCCAAAGGGAGGAGGAGTAGGTAGTCTATTCTGCTCCATTCCAGTAGTTTGCATCTTGGGTCAGCTGGGGATGCTTGCAGGAGGCTTCCGGAAGTCGCTGCTGGCCCGCTCTCTGCTAGGCTCCCCTGCGCCGACAAGGGATTAGGGCTTACTGGGCTTACTGCTTCAAAGATTTGCATTTCAGGTTCGTGTGAGTATACACCCCTTATAGCTGCACGGTACGACGATGGGCATTTGACGAAAAGTTGCTGTTAGGTTGCTGCTGCATTCAGGGACGGGGCTGCCTGTGCAAGCAACATATCGACCACAAGACATCTCTGGGAAGGGACGGCTGCAACCCGGCAGCTAGCTGTTGGGCGTGGGAAGCCTGTCTCGAGTTTGGGTCCAGGTGCCTTCGAGTCTCCTCGGGAATGAGGTATCTGCGAGCTCTTTCGCCTATGAATGTCTCCTGCCTTGTGCAAGTTTCGAGGCACCTTCAAGTTACATAAAGCGAAGCAGCAGGAAGGGTCAGCCTCGCTCCGAATTCGCTTCAAGAAACGAACCGCCCCAACAGCAGCAGCAATACTCGTGGGACCAGACCCAAATGAACCACAACCACATGGCGATGACAACAAGAACAACCGTCCTATAGGGGCCTTAATAATTAGAGTAGGGTTTTGCAATATACTATAGTCATAATAAGGAACCCCCAAAATAGTATGGGTAAATATTCAGGGCCCTATAATATTCAAACAGTTCTTCCATCACAGCCGAGGATGGCCTGAACGGTCTTTGCTCGTCTCCCTCTCCCGGAGCTCACGTCCCCCCACGTCGCCTCTTCAAGTGCCGGTGCTCAGCTAACGATATCCCCAGACTGTATTGCAGGCGAGGGCGGATCCCAGTGAGGCAGGCACTTCTGTCTAGCTCTGTTGCCCGAAACCCAAAACATCGCGAGTCGGCAGGACACTAAGCCAATCATTAAGCAAAATCTTGTCCAAGTCGCCGCAAGGTGAGCCCTGCCGCGAGAAGATTCTCTCTCTCGGCCGGTCTTCTCTCCCGCGAACTTCCTCTGCTGGAGAGTCGTCCCTGCGGACGATGGTAATCCTCGGCACAACCCATGGCAGCGCAACCACACCTACGCCTCTCGCTTGTTCCAGCTCCTTCCTTGTTGGAATCAACTTGTGATCGACAAAGTATGCTTAAGGGCGAGACAAGATTCTCTGGCGACCTCGCCCTCGCGACTGATGTGCCTGTGGTATCAGGAGACTCTGGAGATGAAGTCTCTGGCAATGGCGGCAATGTCACCGTGGCCTGCAGCAGTTGCCAATCAGGCGGTTGGAGGGCTGAAGGTGTGCGATTTGTTAGGGGAAAAATGCTGCAAGCAAGTTCACATAGGAAGTTGCTCAGACCCCTCGGACACAAGATCTATGTACAGTAAGACTATTCATGGCGCAAAGGACGACGTCCCTCGGAGAATTGGATGCCCGCGACCTCAGCCCTTTCCATCTCACGAAGGTCGCGCAGAATGGGAATCTATGCAATGTGTCGAAGTATCAAGAGTGTAGCAAGTCATAAGTCAGAAATGGTGCCACCAGTGCTCATAGCCTGCCGTGCATTTAACAGTCGCCGCATCGACAGTACGAGTATAAAGAGTGCAGCAAGTCATATATGGTGCCACGCGTGCTCACAGCCTGCCCTGTGGTGTGCCGCGCATGTAAGAGTCGCCTGATTGACAGGACAGGCAACGTGAGCTCTATCCCAAGACTCTGTCTCAAGTCCAGGCTCTCCTGCGCTACCTTACCTCTCTTGGCAAGTCTCACCTTGTTTCATTTTCCACGTCCTTGATCATGTCTGAATCAGGGTCATTGGTCATCAGGCTCGCTTGCATTCGCGCAGCATTCCCGAAACCCCAGAAGCCCAACTCCACCCCCATCGCAAAAAGGCTCTCCACCGTCACCTGCTTCTCCGCCGTGGATGGCCCCGATACGACCGCTATTGGAGCCATCGGGGCTGCCTGAGTCGCCTGAGCAGCATTGATTTCCTGCGCACGGTGCGATGCAAGCCAAGAGTTGGGGACAGGAAGGCCGAAGTCATATACAATCTTTGTATACCGTATACCTCTCTCTATAGAGTCTATAGAGACATACAGGTACATATTATATATATATATATGTATACACATATTGTACTATTGTACTGTACATATATATATATATATGTACACATACGTAAACATCTACATACAGTATGCATACGTATATACTTGTGTATGTGTGTGTATACCAATACGAAATATACATACTATGCATGGTAATGTGTTCAGGTCGAAGTGTCTCAAGAAGTACATGCGGGAGACCCTAGCTGCGCATGTGGGATGAGTAGAAAATAGCCCTAAATAAACCTGCCCTGGCACCCTAATCAACCCAAAAAATGCCCCAAAACATCCCAGGACGTCCTTGACATGCTCCACAGCCAGGAGTCGAAGCAGCCTGCTGAACTCCGCAGAGCAGGCTGGCATCTTCACCTGCTGGCTTCACTTTAAGGGGTTCCTATATTGTGGGTTCTTCATAAAGGCTCCTACGAAATGAATTCGTGGTAAGTGTTCCCTTAGGTCCTTAGGTATGGTTTAGGGGTTCCCAAAAACCTTCGATTTCTTACAATTTCAAGGGCTGCTCTTGCGGATCATGTTGGTCTGACTTTGCTTCTTGGAGGCCACGGGGTAGTTTGGCCGATAGGACTGCACCGGAATGATTGTAGTAGAGTACGCATGGTTGATTTGCAGGCTCCCATGGAAGCCCAAACTATGTATGACTTGGGGCAGCGAGGCGGAACTGTCAATGACTCTCCGCGCTGTGCCTTGATTGACAGAGAACCATTCTCTAGAAAGTTTGGCTTGGGCTGGGCGCAGTGTCCATTCAAGGTGTATAGAGTCAGATAGGGTGAGGCGCTTGCTTACAAGCAGAGCCGATCCATCAATTTCTGCAAGGCAGCTTCGCCTGTCGTGCTTGGCCAATCCGACACTCTGCCTTGTGATTAACTGCAGAACCCAAAGCCCTATCCTGCTGCAGAAAATTGGTCATTCTTGCAACTTGGTCACGAGCTCCACATCCACATCCACACACCCCGCCCTGGCCCCGCCCCTGTAATGCACAGTACTGTACTGTGGACCTCGCGGCTCCTTGGTGGAGCCGGCATGGCGCGGCCGGAAACCCGGGAGCCCCCCCCCTCCTTAGAGGGGTAGAGCCGGGCAAAGTCTCCAAAGGCTATGCTCTCTTTAATTGCTTTAGAGAACTTCAGAGGTCTGCTCTAGGCTCTAGCTAGGCGCGAAGGACTTTGTTTGCTCCAGGTGGCTGTTATCCAGGTTTAGGGCTGTCGTGAGGTCTCCTTCAAAACGAGCTTCAACATCTGTGTCTGCTTGCTACGTCCAGGCTTCTTTTGGAGCGGCCTGGGAGGGATCCGGGTTCAGTCCTCCGTCGGCAAAGATTCGGGTCCGGGGCCGGGGTCACCTCATGTTTGCTGCATGTTCGCTGGAGCCGGTACGGCGGCAGCCAAAAGCACCCATGCAAAACATACCTGCAGCTGATCACAGGAACAAACCTTCCAGGAAATTAACAGCTGCTTCATGGCCTGCACTGGCCTCATGACGACTCTCAAATGCCGGACGGTCCCCGAGAACTAGCCCGGGCCTAATTATATACATGCATGGCCTACACATACTCATCGGGTTTGAGCCATGCACCCCCAAGACCTTAGCAGGCCCTAACCGCAGCCGGCAGGCTCGTCCGTGCGGTCGTCGCCACAAATCAAGACCTGGACCCCCGCCCACATGGCACACCTACACTTGCTACGATCTCTCTCACACACACACTGACCCGTGCATGCACAGACACAGGTTCGACCGTTGGCGAGGAACCCTCCCGCCAAGCCTCTTCAAAGCGGTTGCGCATGCTTTCGTGCCTTTTTGCACGGACAGCAGTGGAGCATAGAAGCAGTACTCAGGTAGAGGGGGAATCACTTGCAACGTTCATCAGGCACCCTTGCTGTTCTCTTGTCAAGCACGGCCCTGAGGTGCAAACAACTCCAAGAAGCATCCAAAACCTGTTGGGCACTTGAAGCTGAACCCAATCACCATCAAATCCCCGCTCAGCCAAGCTGCTGCTGCACGGCATTGCCGACCACAACGCCTTTCCGAACTGAGAGCGACGCAACCTCGACGATCCTGGCTTGGCTGAGAAAGCAAGGGGTCAGAAGCTCACACGAACGAAATACGCCTTGCAGCTTTTCGCGGCAGTGTTGGGCATCCCCGTACGGCCTATGAAATTCATCGGATCGCCCGATTGGACACCAGGTAGGGCTCTTCTAACATATTCCTGGTGAGTCTATGTTCTCACAAGCTTTGCGTGGACAACCTTGTAATCTGCAGAGTCTCGCACATCGTCTAGAGTCTGGTGCGTCTGGCTGTCCGGAAAGCAGACATTACATCTCAGGCCTAGTATGTCACAATAAAGCAGAATATGACCCCGAAAGACACGGACAACCTTTATGAGTCTTTCTTCGTCGCCCCTTTGAGAACTTTAAATCCCTACATCCTTTCCCGGATTTAAGCCAAGGGTCTTGTTGCCCTGGCTGATGGCACACGGCAGATTCCCCAGCATCAGAGCTAACCTTCAGATTCGCTGAACAGATTCTTTGTCTTTACAGTAGCTTCCCAGAGGGTGTCTCTGTGCGAGAGGTTTTTGGTTATTTGTAATGGTGCTTGATTGGAGTAGCTTGGGCACCCTCCGCATCCGTCTCTGAGTTAGGAGACTTGGCAATTCATGGGTCTATTTCAACCCGCTTTCCCAGTTGTCCGCCCTGCTCCTGTTCCCACATGGAAGTAATTGAATGCCTGCGCCTCCTTCGCCTGCGCTCGTCACCCCAAGCAGACTGGTGGCTGGTGCATCAACTCCTTGGCTTTGAACTGGCCGTAATCCTGCGAGGGCAGCTTCACTCTTGGATAGGAGCTTTGCAGTTCGGGTCTCTCTGCCTAGTCCGTGCGCGAATCCTAGAGGGAGCCAATTGCACTCGTCTCTCTCGCACCCTCCTGACCGTCTGTCATCTGCACATCTCCTTCTGTAGGTGCTTCGCTACACTCTTCATGTAACGCAGACACGCAGACATGGGCTTACGCTTCCTGCCGCCCTCTTACTGTACCTGCTTCTTGCATGGCTACACCGGCTACACCGCTAAAGGTCCCCGAGTCCCGAGTGTGCTCCTCGTCACAATCTCGATAATGCCAAACTATGGCAGAGGCCTTGTGCTCGATGTATGCACCTTGCAACTCCAGTGGAGCATCACGAGTCACGGGTAGGACCGAGCACGAGCGGCTCGGAACTCAGAATGCAGCTTGGCGCCTGGGGTGCAGCGCGTGAACATCTCGAGGACCGGACGGATTTTATCCTGAGCAAGCCCGTTCATGCGTGTCAACATGCGCTCCACCACCATTCTATCCGGCATAACTGCCCAATCCCGGGGTCACAAACAGTGGCGTGACACAACTGCAAATCACAGGCCTACAGCCTACAGCCCAGGAAGAGGAAGTCCAGTCCCAACAATACCGTATGCACAGACTCCAGATCAAGAGGCCATCCAGTCCAACGTGCTGTACGGCGTGAACTCCACCCATTTCCCATCGGTATCTGGCCCACGCTTGAAGTAGCCTTCTTCACCGAAAAAGCTTGGCTTGCGCGATGTCTCGGGAGCAATCCATGTCGGTGGTTCTCACTTCAAGACTACGTTGTGACTCATGACCAAGCTAGTCAGCCATGTCCGGATCCTGCGCCCGGGGACGTGGGGGAACGAGGTCATGTAGAACTGTGACATTACTGTGAAAGAATAGGCCACGAAGCCGTGTTCGGCTATCAGCGTCAGGGTAGCCAGGTCTCCAAAGTGCCTGAGCATGGAGCGCAGAACAATGAATCGCCGTCGCACTCTTTAGTGGGACTTTAAAGCCCAAAGCCCTGCAGCACGCTATGGTAAGCCGCAAACCGCCCAACGCCCGCGAGAAGCTGAATCCTCTAGAGATCCCGGGTCAAGGCTTGAAGCTAAAATTTTCGACTTACGGAGAGAACTGGACCTTTTCCTTGCATGCTCTTATAGACTTATAGATGCCATCCAAGATGAGCAAGGCAGGCACTCGCGACACTCGTGGAATCTGAAAACTTGAAGCGAGCAATGTCTTGCGGCTTGCGATGATAGCAACGACAAGCTTTATGGAAGCTCCGCCCTTGCACATTTCTTCCAAGGGGCTTCTCGAGGAAATCTCGGTTTCGGCCACTGACCTCACCGTGAAGACAGTCCACCTTTACAAAATCCTCCAGGGACTCAGAGCCATGCCTGTACACCATAATGCACAGGTCAAGAGGAGAGGGACGGGGAGCGAGAGAGAGAGTTTCTTTACATGCCAGATTTCCAACCGGGTCCATGAAGAGCCTGACTTCAAGCACTGTGTAGCGCTACTCCGTTCGCAAATGTCCACAAATCCATCATCTACCCTCGCGACCTCAACAAACCTTTCAATTCTTGCACCACATGCGCAGCACAACATTCTGGGCTCACGGCGATGTAAAGCTTCAGGTCATCCCGCCTCCGCAAATTCGAGAAAAATGCTTGTTCGAAGAGCGTCCACGTTTCAAGCCGAATGCTGAACGCAGAAGAAAGTGCAACCAAAGCCGAGCGGCGCTGCTGCATTCCAAACCAATTCCCCTACTCCTACCGTGGCTCTGCTGTCAGTTCGCTGCGCAGTCGACCGCAGATCGACACAAGCCGACAGCAGTGGCCCAACAACAAGTACAACTGTAAGGAAAGTCCGGCAGTCCTATCAAGCCCTGCCGAAAAGTTACAATTTACGTAACTGTACATACAGACAAGGACAGAGAGAGAGAAGAGAGAGAGAGAGAGCGAGAGATAGATATATATATATATACACATACACACATTGCAGAAATCAAAGAATTGTTGCATCCTGGCATCCCCTCAAGAGCATGGCCTGGCCAGTCTGGCCAGCATCTCCTGCGTCTCTTCGGTGGGCACCGCATCCTCCGGCTTCGCCTCCGAAAGGCGGAAGACAGAAGAGGACTCGTGCTAGTCTCGAGGAGATTTGAGGATGAGTCGGGGCTCGAATCTGGCCGCAAGCGTCTAGGATTCAATTCAGCAGTCCATATTAGTTAAGTAGTGGTGCATGCTGAACTATGTACGGCAGGCTGCATCTGTCCGTGGATTTGTACGGCTAGAAGCCGCGGGTCGACAAACCTTCGACGGGAGTGCTTTAAAGAATACCTCGGGCTGTCTAACCTTCCCTTCAATTTGCAGGGAGATTGGTGCAGGCACCTCGAACTCTCGCAGGGTGCCATCGTAGTCCAGAAACAAGGCCTTCAGCCCAGGTCGAGTTGCCTGAAATCGACAGCTTGGGCTTCAGCCCGGGAATGGGTCGACGGGGGACTGGCACCGCGACGCTAGCAGTAATGTATGAGGGACGACTGCTCGACCCGTCCTACGACCAGTGAATGCGAAGTACATGCCTGAGTCCTGACACAAAGATACGTGGACTCGCGCTAAATGCTGTCTAACTAAGTAGCCGTGGACACACTCTCGCCGATGCTGTACAGCCTTGAAGTTCCCAGTCGTGTAAGTGCAGGCAGGCAGCAAAGAACTTCTGGGCGCAGTGATCCTGCAACGGCAAGCGCCGAGCAAGCAGCACACCCGCAATCCATCCACTTGTCAGGGTTTCGTTGACGGCGGAGCAGTGGAGTCATAGTGCATTGTGGCATGCCATTATAAAGAACTTGGTCTGAGTCATTCTCTACACTTTCATAAGCCGAGGCAGACTCGGGTCTCATCTTACGCGGAAGTCTTCAAGGCATGAGGATCATACAACATTCCTCACCAGCATGAGCCGAGCCGTACAACGCACTGCATAACACTGCGTTCCATGCACAAAGGCCCTAGGGCGCACGCTTGGTTGGACCAACAGCAACGCAAGGCTTCATGCCAGAAAGTGTGCTCTCTCATAATCCAACCACCACACAGGGAAAGTGCATCTTGTAGTCATCGAGCGGGTCCTGCAAGTACTGCATGGCCAGTCTCTCCTTTGCAGGTGCCGTGGTTGGTGTAGGTTGTCAGGTTTAAACAGCCTTGGTCAAGCTCCTAATTCGACTCCTCACACATATCTGCCTACTGCTACTAGGACGACATTAAGCAAAAGAAGCTGAAGCGCCGTTTGCAGGTGCTTAAACGGATACAGTTTCCCGAGCCCAAGCAAAGGTTGGCAAGAACCTGTCAAGAAGAGCTTGGAAGCCTTGGAAACCATCAAGTCTTGAGTTCCAACGTTGCACTGAGAGACGGGTCGTGCGATGCGCGAGCCCTGCAAAGGATTCTCCAGCTCGGCCAGCATGCTGCGCCCCCATGCTGCCTGGGTCACGCCACTCTTAGACAGTCTTTAGAGTGCTCGGGGCTGTGGAGCAGGAGCCAGAGGCCAGACCACCCAAGAAGATGTCTAAGCTTCACAAGGAGTCTCTGCAAGGCCCCGAGATCCCCTCCCCCCAAAGGTCGGCGCAGAGTCGTTTTCGATGATGGATTGCCGCATGCGCTCGGTGACTTCCCAGCGTTGGTCCTCCGGGGGTCCAAAGGGATGTGTTCCTCACCGAAAAGTGCCGTGGCTCCTGCAGAAGTACCTCAAGGCTTGTGGAGGTTTGCCATATCCCACGAAAAACACAAATTCTCCGAGGACGGTAGGTTCATGCTACGACTTCAACCGCAACCTGTGTCCACCGGAAGCTGTCGATGTCTGGAAGCAGGCAGTCAACAGTCCTCGCTCAAGCGGTTTCCGCGGGTGAGCTCCAGACCAATCTGAGGAGGGTTCATTGAGGTGGTTGGAGGTCTTCCTGTGCGTTCTTCATCTGCGAAGGAGTAAGGGGGAAACCAGTTTCGGTGCGAGGGTGCAGGTCCGGGTGTGCCAAGCGCTGGCGAAGCGCTGCGATGGCATCCGCAACAGCATCGTCATCGTACGGGTTCACGACAATGGCATCGAAGAGCTCCTGGTCCAGAGCAGCGAGCATCTTGCATTGCACACAACTGGTACGTTCCAGCAGTCTGGCTCCAGCGTGTCTGCGAAGCTCACAAAACTTCCAGAAGGAGGTTGAATCGCGGAGATGAGTTGCCTAGATGTTGCACCTGCCTTGCAATCCCCCTGCCATGAAACACCTGGCCCCGGTACAACCCAAGCTGAAGCCCAGGCATCGCCTGCGCCGCCCCGGCTAACTCGGAAAGGACGACCGTGCCTCCAGACTTGTTGCTGCTAGGCTTCCACTGCAAATAATCTACGCCGGAAGTACGCAGGCTCTGCAGGATCTGAGTCCGATGCATCAGGGTTGCGCGGTCTGATATACGACATACTGGCAGAGAAGTGCGGTCGCAAGCCCAGCGACCGTCCAAAAGCCACTGCGAAAGCTTCAACTGCCAAAAACCCAGAACCTCGAGCCCCACTTTCGGCCTGTTCCGGACCGTGCTTCCACGTTTGCCAATGCAACCCTATACGCCGCACCAAGAATCATCTCTTCGGCCGAAAATGCAGTGCTACCTGCTGAAGAACTTACAGAACCGTAGAAACCAAGTCGGACCTACGTCCTACATCGTCCTACGTGCGTAAAGCCGTAAAGGCTTAAGCGAAGATCTGGCCTGGCACCACTTTGTCTATGCTGCGGTCTTTGGCTGCAATGAACTCCTTGGCCTGATTGGGCGGCGGCTGAAGTCCATCTCCGACCCATATTACTCCCCCCTCCATACTACGACACTTACTTCACATTGGTTCCATGAGTTGGTGCGAGAGAGAGTGACGACAAACAGGATGAATGCACTGTCATGGTGATGATGGGGATCAGGTGACGATGGCAGTGGCCAGCGACAACAATCACGGAGGAAGAAGGACGAGGAGGCGGAAAGAGAGCACATGACAACCGGACCGTCACATGACAACTTCAAAACAAGTCCTTATGGGATGACCGGTCGGTGGCCTTCGATGAATGAGATTCCCAAAGCGCTGACCCGTCCCTTTGATGGGGGAGCCGCGCTTGGTGGTGCGGCTAAGTGATATGCTGATGCAACCAGTCCCTTAAGCTGGCCAGCCAGTGCAGCCCAAGATCTACCAGGTTCATTCCGTCGATGAGCGGCGTCACGAGACCTTAGTCGAATGCTGCAGGGCGTCAAAACTAACTTGGCAAGCCAGGTGAGGGCTCGGTCGTGGCATTGGGTCTTTTCGATAATTCAGCCTCCACTGCAAACCAAATCTACTGGAGCCATCGCAAGTGTGATCCTTGCAGCCGCTACTACTATGATGCCGCCTTCAGCGATGATACTGCGCACCCTTGTTGTGAATGACGTTCCCTAGGCCATGCTCAAGCACTGCACAAGGCCACCAGGTGCCTCAGGAGAACAAATCTCTCGACTGAGAGATTGCCGTGCATCTAAGCGTCTAAAGCCCTCGATCGTCAATCAATACTGCCATACCGTTCGAGCATGGGGCAGCAGTCGGCTCGCGCGTAAAGGGCGGCCAGTTCTGGCATGGGGACGCCGCGGTGGATGTAGACGATCGGCTGATGCCTTTTGATTCGTGTTTGATGTTGAGCGTCCCCAGTTCAAGATATCGCGGCTTCTAGGCGATTTGTCATGTCGGGCCCGGCAGGGCATTTTTGCCTAGAGACACACAAGAACGTGGTGCAGCCCGAGCCCAGATGTGCGCTATTGTGATTGCAGAACTCCCACAAGCCCCAATGCTTCCACTTCATGACCTAGGGCTTCTGAAGGTGGGTTTGACAGCGTATTTAACGGACCATATGGACCGAAATAGTACCCGGGCAAGAGATATCAGCCAACATCTGCAAGCAATCGAGCTGCGAGAGGGTGGAAAAGTTGCCGTTGATGGTGCTGATGCTTCGGTGCACCTGTATCCCAAGCCATTCTTCTTTGTTGCTTATTGTGGTGTGAAGAAGGGTCCCACACTGGGAAAGCAAGGTTCAATCGGATCACCTCTTCCTCGATCTTCTGGTACTCCTCCACGTCCCGCCTGCGAGGAAACCAGAGAGAGTGATGCAGGCTGTCCACGGTGTCATAAAGCGCCATGATGGAGGAGTGCCAAGGCTATCCCACTACCCCTCTGTGCCACCCGGCTAAATTGCATGTCATATCACTGCTGACACTGTCCTGCTGGGAACAGCTATGAAGACGAAGACGGTCTTGTTGTGGTCCAACTCAGTCCTCAAAGTGTAGAGTTGCATGCGATTCTGCACGAAAGCACAGGGGAAGCTTTACTTCGAGTAACAAGAGAACTCAGCATCAAACGGGACAAATGCCCGGCAGGGCATCCTACGGTTTTGCAACGTCTTCTCGAACCCCTTTCGACCTGAAGCTTCTGTCAGACTCTTTCCTGGTTCTGAAGTCCTTGACTTCAAACCCCTCGCGCTCTGCTCGCATACAACCAGAAGCCATAACCAAGCTTGAGTTCTCCATTGCCGGACGCTCGAAGTCTCCCATGAGCATTTTCATAACATTCGCACCTGCACTTCGGAACGCCGGGACTTTTATGTAACAGAGCACGAGAGAAGGGACCACTGCGGTGACCCCCATCTGTCTCCTTCTTGCAAAGAAGCTGCCGCACAGCAGCACAAGTCTTTCTAGACCGACGCTAAAATGGCCCACGATACAGTATGGACCCCCGAACAGCTCCCCTGGGCCCTCACCGGGCCTATGCGCCGCAAGTTGGATGTTGCGAGCCCGCGGTTCGCCTGGCGGAAGATCGAGGATGCAGTGGATCTTGGAGCTCAGTGGTACAAGGGATCGTGCACGATTGCACGCACGGGCGTGGGATGCTGCGTTGGAGTCGCGGCGCGAATATTCGTGATCTGCAATGCCAGCTTTTGACCACTTTGCCCAGAAACTTAAACGAAGCGGAAGCGGGCCAAAGTCAAAGCTCAAGCCGCTGCACTTAAAACACGTAAGATGCAACGAGATGCAACTACAGCTTCCATTTGTCCCGGGAATCTTTGGGCACGAAAGTTACGAATCAGGCTGCAAGAAACCTCGAAACCTGTCAGAACCTGGAGCTCTCGAGCCTTGAACCTCAGTGCAAGCAGGCACATCTCGTTGCAGGCGCTTTTGGCCGCGGTGCCCGCGTTTTTTGCGCTGGGCTCCGGGGTGAAAGCACTTCAAGGATCGTGGTCCACACATGATCTCGGCCACAGCCCCACAGCTCAGGAAGGCTTTTGGGAGGGCCAGCTCCCTAAAAGGAGGACCATTTCCGGGTTCCCGGGTCCTCAAGCTGGAAACCAGTGCCAAACTGTGAGACACGACATACTTTGTAGACATTGAGGAAGAGCTATATGAATAGATAATCGGTAAACGAATAATAAATATGAATGAACAAAGATCTGTCTCTCTGTCCGTCTATCGAACTTCATGTAACAGACTCGACAAACGCAAGAGGGAGTCTGTGGGCATCAGTAGCCGCAATAGCCCGAATCTTCCACGGCGCCTGGCTTAGGCTGATTCAAGGACTAATCGGCTGAGTACCCGAGGCCCTAGCCCAAAAAAGGTTATTCTTCTCGATGTCAATTATGGTAGGGTTATATGAACCCCAAGAGGTTAAAGGTTACCTACTCAGCAACTTAGAGGAGTCTGCGTTTCTTCTCTCAAAACAAAGCGAGGCACATCATATTCCTGTCGGAGAGCTGGGAAATCGGGAAATCTCTCCAGTTTCTCAAACCTCACCCCTGAAGATCCCATGCAAACACATGGGGCTCAACACCCACACGCCCACACACACATGGCCTGAGCTGTCGCCTCCAGCGGCTACAGCACCAATGATGCCCGGCACCATGTCGTCGGTTGGCTTCGTGCGGAAACTGGTGTCCACTGCTGCTTGGTCAACACCGATGATGCGGTTGATGGGAATGCGCACATACTGCCAAAGGGCCTTGAAGGGCTGCATCTAAGTCTCGCTTGGGCTTATACCCCTGGCCCTGGTCATTTCAATGTAGATGAGGCGCATGGGCAAAGATGTACGGTAACAATAGAGGATAATTAATTCCTCCCACTACCAGCCCGAATGCAGCTGCCAAGATCGAAGGAATGGCGATCATCCGGCGAAAATGAGGTCCTCCAGCATTTAGATTAGATATGCTCAACAATCCAATCTGGCTATGACTTGCCTGGAACAGTAACCTCAAAACTTGCGCGCGTCCTTTCTCCGCACAAAAGCTGTATATCGTGCCGCCCATCAGGATCGGAAAGGTGACTCCGAAGAGAATACCACCTATCAGGGTGAGCGTCTCGGCATGCGCGCTGAGGATGGAGTACCCTGTTGGGCACCAATCCTTTGAAACAAGCTGCAGGCTTTTTGCGAGCATCGCAAAGCAAGAAGAAAAAAAAAAACATCCCGGAACCCTCAGCAGAACCCGGGTACGCCTCTACTTTAAACGCCGAACAGGCACGTCATGCTCTGCCACCACGTTCAAGTAACCACCACTGCAACCGCCATAGCCAAAGCAGCTTGTTTCGTAGTATAAGCCCTTGAAGGCACGAGGGTCGGTGGGCCCATGGAACACACTTCCGTCGCCCTTCCATTCAAACGTGAAGCTGGTTCCTGTAAACCTCGAATGATTTCAGATGCCTTGAACAGCACTGACATGCTCTGCAACAAACACAAATGAGTTCCTGCTTCGTGCCGCCAAGATTCAACAGCGCCGTCCCGGAAAACCACAGGGAAAACACAAAGAGCCTGATCATCAGCCCAGAAAAGAACTGCCACAGACCCCCGAAACTGGAAAACGCACGACCGTCAGTCCTCGCCTGTGCGTCACAGTCGTTGGCGTCTGTGGACATCCGCCGCCCCCAGCGCCAGCTGCAACTGAAAGCCAGAAGCTGAAACCTCGAGTTGAAACACGCTTCATGATGCGATCAGCAACAACCGTACACACCGCAAAAACTGCAAACTGGTGAACAAAACTTGCAGCAAAGAGCCCATGGCTCAGACAAGAGGCTGCTTGCAAGGACTGGAACTGCTGATGCCGACAAAATGCACAAGGCGCCCCAGCTCATTGCAGACAAGTGGTTCAAGCCTTCGATTTTCTCCATGGTCCAAGAAGGACACAGCACCAGCAGGTGTTCTTCAGGAGAGCTTGTGTCCGCAATGATCTCCAGGATGGTGATCATGTTGAAGGCTTTTTCTTGAATAAGAAGCACCTTAGACCCGTGAAGCATTGAAAAGCACTCCCACCAAGCCATGACCCACACACTTCCTCCCTTCCTCCGAGCTGCTAGGAGGACAAACAGCGTCGCGTCCACGGCCATATAACAGAGACCCAAGGCCTTAGGAACTTCATCGGATCGCGCCCCCNGGGGGGGGGGGGGGGCAGAGCTTCCAAATAATTCATGATTAAATGTATTATCATTGCTTTTAACACCCTTTTTCTGTGGCTTCCGCCTTTGTGTCTGTTGGAGAAGGGGAGGGGGTTAAAGCCCTGGACTCAAAGAGATTCCAATCGTCCCCGCCTCCCTGTTGTTGTTCCGCTTTCCCTTTCTTCCCCCCCCATTCCTTGTTGTTCCTCCCCGCTTTGTTGTTCTTTGCAGGACTAACCTCCCTCTTCTTCCCTCTTGTTGTATCTCCTTCCCTTTCTGTTCGACCAACAACACCCTCCCTCCCTGCCTGTTGTTGTTCCTTCCTTTTTAGAATAACAACCCCGTAATCTTATTGGTATTGGCATTGGTGTTGGTATTGGTATTGATATTAGTATTAGTACTAGTATTAGTGATACTGATATTGATATTGTTATTGTTAGTAGTCGTAGTAGGAGTAGAATGCTTAAAATAATCATAGTGACTGCCCCCCTCTCTCCCCCTGGCCCCTTCCCCGGTTTTCAAAAACACACTCCCCGTCCTCCCTGTAGCCAAAAAGCGCTTCAAGCTCTGTGTTCAACCCTTCGGGGTCAGTTTTAGCCAGCACATCGCCGTCTCCCAAGTGAATTTGATACGGTTGACGGGATAGGAGTCCCCATGGGACTGCGATCTGTGGTCTAGGTCTAGGATTCCGGCACGATTGCAGTGGAACTAGCTGAAAGCTCTACTGCTTGTCATCTAAGGGAACTGTTCACACCGAAGTTGCTTCAGCCTGTTCTCAAAGAAGCCAAGACCAGTGCAGCAGTTAGGTGAGACAGGCTTCATGCTACGTAACGGCCGCCGCACGGCAGAATACCGAAACATGGAACAACTCTAGCCTCTTGCTTTGCCATGTGCAGCATGCGGAATCCACATTCCAACTGTCTCGAGTTCACGCTTGATCTGCCATGCATCCCGGCCTCTTGAAACCATGCCAAATCTAAACCTCAAACTCTCGACTCACCTCTGAATATCTTGAATCTTTGGAGGGCTTAGGCATGAGCTGCACTTCTCGGATTGTTTACAACAGATTTTGGACGGTAGGTTCGAGGCGTGCACTTCGCTCAGTCTAGTCCCGAAGCTTCCAAATCAATAGAGTTCATACAGATGGCTCGGCCCTGAAACGTACAAGGATCATGGGTATCGCATTTTGACTCCTGCCATCGGGACATCCTGTTGCAGCCCAGGCACCATACCCCAGATCCAGCTTCTGGAAGCCATGGCTCGAACACGACCACGGCCACTTGGTGGGGGCTACACGGTTTAACGCCTTGGCCGTGTTTGGACCTCAGGCTCAACACTGCAAGTATGGAAAGCTTGCAGCAACTGTGTGGGATGTGGGTTCGAGCATCTTCGAGCCAAGACATGTCAGTGCCGACGATGTGGAGTTTGTCAGTATAGCGGCATCACCTCATACCGGAGAAGCTGCTATAGCATGCTTTCCCTTCAAGAGCACACGAAATGTGTCGTACGGATGACGGGGATCGATGCTGCCACATGCTTTGTCGAATCACCACTTCCAGCATCCGGAAAGCAACTACAGAACTGCAATGGCTATTTGCGGGCTCTGAAAAAACGTCAGGGAGATCACGGGCTTGCAGCTCGATTGCAAGCTCGAGCGCGCTCTTGTTGCGGAAGTTAGATGTTCAAGTCAAGCTGGGTTTTCATGTTGGCCGCAACTGCCGTCTGAAAGTTGCACACATGATTCACCCCCCCCCCCCNCCCCCCCACCCCAACCAACAAACGAAGCCTTGAATAAAGCACAGCCACAACTTGCAACACCCACCTTGTGCTTGTCGAGCCGATCGATGCGTTTCTGCAGCTCCTCCGCCACTGAGAATAGTCAAGGTATGAAATTGTAAAATTGCCATTGTTGCTGTCAGTGCTGTTGTTACTCATGTTGTCATGATCGGGGCTACTGTTGGAAATAATGTGATTAGCGTTGTCATTAGTCATAACATACCTCTTATATTATCATAGCCGGGACCTGTAAACTGTAAATGATAAGAATGTTTTGTCTAACACTGTTTCTCTGCAGCGCATTAGCTGACGACGTTTGCTCTGGCCAGCTCGAAACTCAGGGTGGCTTCCTTTGTCTTGGCATGCCAGCTTACTGGCGCGCCCATCCCTTATATTGAGGGGCGTCAGCAATTTCACCCGGCTAGGGGTTGAAGCATATTCTTTGTACATATGGAGACTACGTCTCTCGTTGGCTGTAAGTCCGTGGTGTGAAAAGATGGAGACTACAAGGTGGAATTTCATACTCATGGAGGAGGCTTCGTCGACCTGACTCTGAGCTCCTCGATGCGGTCTGTCCTCTGTGCATCCTCATCTTCCGCACTCCTGGGCTCACCCCCTGAGCATTGACCCCATAGTATCGTGACTGGAGCAGCAGAGTCGGCAGAATGACCTCGCAGCTTCGATCAGCCGGCTCTGCGGATTGTTCGATGTAGTCTTCGATTTGTAGGGGGTTTCTATTTGGGATCCACCGGCGAATCTCTGGTCCGAGACTCTTCTTCGCCTCCTCCAGGTATCTCTGGATGGCTGCCAGCTTTTGCCTGAGAGGGACAGGAAAGCTTCGAGATTCGGGGGGTAGGAGCTTGCAAGGGTCGCACTCTGCACCCATGCAAATCATCTGACAGAGCAAACTCCACAATTATTGCACCACCAAAATAACCTCACAGGCGTCCGAAGGCCCGCCAAACATGCACCCGTGTCCGCCCGGTTCGGCCCAACCCGACACTGCCACGTCACGGAAGGCCCTTGGAGTAGTCCAACCGCTCCACGTTGAGAACCAAGCTCTTGCCTTGTGGTGATTGGCTCTGCGCCCGGCTGGCACCCGACAGATGAGTGGGACTGTGAACGCTGCAGGGCAGCCAGCACGTACTGCACCCAGGAAGCAAGGGCTTAGGTCGAAGTGCATTCCCTTGCCTGTCTTGGAACGGAGAACAGAGGAAACACGAAAACCGCAACAGCCTCGGTACCGGACGAACCAAAACTGGTAGTACTAGCTGGGCCAACAAGCTTTTTTCGGTCCACAGAAAAGCACGAGATGACAATCTCTGTGCCCAGACGGTGTGCACTGCGCGAGTCAAGGCACCTTGGAATTGCTCGGTGTACTCTTTCAGGTGCTGTGCGAAGGTTTCCTGAGCATACGGGCGGCGAAGAAAATGGAGCTGGCATTGCTGGGCGCATAGCACAACATGCACCGAGCAGGCTTCTTGATTCGATGGAGTCTGTGAGGGTCGAGACTGCGCTTCCTGTAAGAAGCCTGACTGACGTTAATGTCGGCCAGGCATCCGTCTTCATGGCATCCATGATATCATTCACCTTGGGTCATGCGCGCGCTTGAAGCTTGCATGTTGGCAGCAGTGTGGGGCAAAGGTGAGATCTGCAGGGCAAGATGAGCCCCAGGAGCACGATAGGTAAAGATGGCTCTTCCGAAGAGCAACATAACATTACTAATGGTACGAAGCAACCCACCGCCGTCAACTTTGCGTAGACTCCTCTTGCACGGCATGTTGCAAATGATATAATATTGTATATATATATATATATATATATATATATAGAATATTATATATATATATATATATATATATAGATTTATATACACACACACATCTGCACAAAGATTGCAAGGCAGAAATTGAAAGGCTACATACAAGCTGGCATGTCTTGACACCAAGGTGCATTCGCCCCAATAGGAAAAACACCCAAGTGAGTTCTTTGACCTCGATGGTCTACGTGGTCGATGTCCTGCAGACGCTTGGCATTTCGTTCTTGCTGATGGGCTCTGATGGGCTTGGGTCGTCTTGGCTGCTGAAGACCGTTGACCGTCAGCGAGCTGCTGGATTAACGACTGAAGCAGCAGCAACGAAATACATCGACCGGCACTCATGCCAGCTTCCTTCTACCTCCGGCCCGTCATCATCTCCGGAATCCCGTAAGCAAAATTGTCAACGAATTCCGACATTTTGCGAGGGCCCCGAACCGAACTTGAAACTATTCCCAGTGCTTACTTTGTGGAACCCGGCAGGTCCGGCGTGAAGCCGCAAAGACGGATGACACACGACCGGAAATGCCTCCTTGTGGTCAGCGGCGGGGGACTTGGCCATGGGTTCCGGGTAGCATAGCATGAGGGCGCTTAAAGAAGCTGTTGGTACTGCTACTGCGCTGTGCGTGACCCTTACTTTGGCCTTTAAGCTGGCAATCCTCTGCAGCTGTCAGCCTACTCTACCTTGCTGAAGCCACCACAACACGGTCTCGCTGCCAGGCAGGGAACAGGTAGTTGTAGGTATGGAAGCCCACCAAGTCAGCACCCAGCACGCCCTCGACCACATCGACACACTGGGGCAGCACGCACAGGACCTGGCGCTGACTGCAAAGCCCAGAGCTACAGCCTTTGAGTGGCAGCTCCGAACGGCAGCTCCGAAAGGCACACTTCGTCCTGCCTCGTACCCTGGGAAGGGGGTGTGAAGGAAGAACGCCTCGTGTGAAACGAAGCACAGCAGAACAGCAGATGCGAAAGCTCTTACACCTGGCACTCCTTGACTGCGGTATCTTTTTGTGTACTTTGCTCCGCAGGTTGCTAGGGCCAGGGCATCAGTTAACTTTAAGCCACAGCCGGGATGCAATTCGCAGCTTGCTTGCCATCTCCTTGGTTGCTTCGGGGCTGCAGGGCTTGCTGCAGGCTTCTGAAAGAAAAGGCCAGTGGCGAGCACTGGCACGGGTATCGATGTCGGTATGGGGCACAGGTTGTTCGGGAAGAGGGAGGGCTCGGGGCCTGGCCGGTCCATGGACGATCCGGCAAGTGGTTTGAAAAATTTCCGATTGGCTTATACATTCTCCATTTTGACCCTAGGTCCCAGGTGGCCCAGCACGTTCAGAGCCTCGATTGAAATCGGCAAAACAATCCAGCTTCTTAAACTGGTACCTGTGGCCCTTGCAACAGGAATGCTGCTTTGTGCTGATGACCTGTCTCCGAAATCTCTCTCTTCCGAGAATTTAGTCCCAAGCTGAACACCTCTCCAATCGGTCCAGTTTCCACCTGCGTGATGCTTCGCCGCATCTTCTTCATCGATGCATTTGGGTAGCCATCCCTCGTGGGAGCGAAGCATGGCACGGAGCTGAAGGGGTACAGACGGGGCATGCAGAGGAGCATCAATAAGAGTACCGTATTAGCTACGGTCTTTTCGCACTGTAGTCGATGCAAAATAATTCTGCGAGCAACGAAAAGCATGTTTCAAGGCGCCTTCTGCTTTCTGGAAGGATCCCGCGTCTCAAGAAGGACTCGGCCACCCGGCTCCCGGGTACATGCAGGCCATAGGTGCCATAGTAACAGAAGCCAGAACCTTTTGATAAAACCACAAGAGCCTCCGCTCCTAGATCAAGAGCCTTTTTGACAAGCCATGCTTAAAGCCTTGAATCCCTTCTTGGAGTGACTTCGCTGAGACTGTCGAGCCGAGCCTTACGAACGCCCCAAGAGAACTTTGCGCCTCTTCGGCACAAAGAATCCCGAAAAAGGAATAGCTGAAGCTCCTGCCAACTATGATTAGGTCTATCCTAGCAGCCTAGCAGGCCCTTCCGATTGAATGGAGACTTCGAGTGATTCCGCCTGCCAGGCTTTTCGGCAGAGTCCTCCTCCGCCGGCTTCTCCTCCTCCAGGCAACAGACGGCCCACTCGAGAGATCTAACCGCAGCATCCGTGCGGCTTATAGATAGGAAACCTGCGCCAAGTCCAGGGATCTAGGCCCTAGGCATCCCTAGGCCACCCAGCTCCCGCGGGGTTGGCTTGGGGTGGGCATAGCTACTTGCACGTGCTCGTTCAAGATCTGGGCCGAGGCCGCCAAAACAGTGAAAAGTCTACAGGTACCGTATTGGCTCTTTGGCCAGCAAGAACCGTGCGCCGAGCATGGACGAAAAACAGTGCACACACTTCGCCCAGCTCCTCGCCAAGCAAGGTCAAGCGATCCGTGCAGGACTTGAAGGCCTGGCGCTCAGCCTGCAGCTCGGGACAAGGCCCAAACCCCCCGCTGTGAGCTGCGCAGTCTAGAGAAAATCGATCTTGCCCTCCGGCTCATGATCCGACTCTGGAAACCCTGCAGTCGCAGCCGTCGACATGACCAAGCTCGATCCCACATCTGCAGGGTGCCTTCGGCGAATTTGAAGACATTGGCTCCTTCAAAGGTGGCAGTCCCCCTCTCAAACCACAGACTGGCTCAAGCTGGAGGCTTATTTGTTCTCTCTCTCTCTCGCTCTCTCTCTCTCTCTCTCCCTTCCTGCCCTGAGATCGAAGATCTCCTCTCTAGACACACATACATAAACATCGACACATGCCAGCAGATCTCCATCGACACACAATTTTGTGTACCGCAAGCACAGGCAAAGTCCGGCAAGCAGACATGCACGTGGATGCGTGCCTGCACGTGCTGCACGTCCAAACGAAAGTACCTTATCTATCCTGCCGTTCAACTCTACACTACCAGTGTACGTGTGTTCGAGCTCTCCTTCCCTCAGTCTGTCTGTGCTAACCAGACCAAACACGGCTGAGCTGGAATCTACAAATCTCACCCAAGGCTTCAGTGAGATGCCGTAGTGACGTAGTGTCAGTGCCATCCGCCCGACCGAGAAAAGCTACAGGGTTGGTATAGAGTGCAGAAGCACCTCGAAGGTCTCGCTGGTAGAGTGCGCAGCTGCCGGCTGTGCTTCTGACTCTTCTGCATCCTGCGCATCCCAGAAGTCATGGGCAGGTCTTCGAGTCTGCAACGAAGCCACCCAAAGCCTCGAAGCCTCCGTGCATGAGCCCTGCACAAGGCCTCCGGGGTGCTCGGGAGGCCCTCCGGCCGCTTTACGTGCCGCACGTCAGCGTCCGCATGCGGCAGCTCCGGGGGCAAATGCCCTGAGGAAGGCGGGAGCCAGTATTCATTGAAAAGGTCTTCGATTTCGAGGTGTGTGAAACTGAGATCTGACTCATGCCGAAAACGACGACCCAACCTGAATCAACCGCAAACCACCAAGATACTGACGATTTGCTTCGCGGCCAGATTTAGGCACAACGTGCTTTACGAAACCTACAGCTTGGATGACCGGGGTTCAGTGGCAGCGTTTTGCGCATTTTTCTCGTCACGACCATTTGCGCCGCACCTGGTCTTTCGAGCTGAACCAGGCCAGACTTCTCTGCCTCTGCCTGTCCAGTCAGAAGTGTCACTTCTTGGGTTGGATTTTGGAAGGAAGAGCTGAAGATACATCCTGAGATAGACTTCAAGAGCACTTTCCTTGCATGCAACTTCCTCTGGCTAAATGCCGAGGCAGGCCCTCTCTAATCGTGGACACCCCACCCCAAAAACCATTGCAGGGGCCTGTACCAGCTTGATATCGCGCTTCTTGCGCAGCATCTGCGGGACCAGGAAGAGGTGGTAGTCCTTGGGTTGACTTTGAAAGGAGGCTTGGCCACAAGGCCAAGAAGGCCGGGGGCCCTAAAGTTGTGCCAGTGCTGGGAATCTCGCAGCTGCTCATCGACTGAGCAAGCAGCAAGGGCGTCTCAAGAGTGCTGGCAGGTCGCATGGATCCAGACGAGGTCCATCGGCGTGGCTTCCTCGGCCAAACGAGTATGGCTGTGAAGCAGCTACTTTGGGTTGCTTAGCTGTCTACCTGCTGCAGCCAATCGACACGAAAATGAATGCCTCGATGAACAAATTTGAGACAAGGCGAAGGCCTTCTGTTCCAGGCCTCAAGATGCCCTCTCCTCGTTGCTACTCTCAGCTGGGGGGCCGTGAGGATGACATCTGCAAACTGCTCATTCACCCGGCGATATGCCTCAGGTTGTCGGTTGTCGGGCTCTTCTCCACAGAGAAAGTTCACCACACGGGTTCGTCGGTTCACAAGGCAAGCCTTCGCCCGGCAAATCCGAACCTCAATAGCCCCTGATGCCAGATGCAACATCTTGAGAGAAAAAGATATTTGCAATGGAAGGATAAGCATGACAAGCACTTGAAGTCGGCAGGCGAGGGTCCCCGTTCCCAGAATCTGTTGAGCAGACGGGCCGAGCTGGGTAGCCCGAGGTCTTCTGCTATCCTTCAGCACTCAGCTGTATATCAAAGCGGCCTCGGCCCACACGCGCTTGAAGCGCGCGTTCGTCGTCATCCAGTGCATCAAGGGCCACAAGGACGAGTTCGAGAAGCCTGCTTCAAGCGCTGGCTGTAAATCTCAGGCTACTTTTTGGCCTGGGATTCCGAGCGGTTTCTCGGGCTCAACGATCATAAGACCTCTATGGCTGACCCGAAGACATTTCAACAAGCTCTCACTTCTTGGCGATAAACGAAATTACTGAAAGGAAGTCGAACCCTTGACAAATCTTCCATGCTCTAACCTCCCTTTGCTTTGGCAAGCGTCTTATCATCTAATCTGCTTCCAAGACGCACAATCTTAGATCGGCAGGAAGCACGGCCGTTCAGATTCTCAAACCCTCAACTCGAGGATGGCTTATGGGGTAGGGTAGATTGTTTGGGCTTGGAAGGGTTGGGTGAGGGGATCTCACTGTAAACACAACTCTTCTTTCAACTGAAACCCACCCGAGCTTCTGCCTGTGTAGAAATCGTCCACATCACCTGAGGCCGCTGGGCTGCTTTGATGAGTTTCGAGGACCACAGCCCTGGCACGGCAGCATGAACCGGTAGCGACTGATGTCGGTGTCTTGGCCTTTTGACAAAGCACGGGAACTGGCACAGCAAGAGCCGTCAAAAAATGCCGAGAGGCCCTGCTGGAGCCAAACCTGAAGCGCGGGTCTCATCTTCTCCAAAGAGCTGCAAGCTGAGGTCGGGCGAGAAAGGAAACAGTCGTGACTCTAGAACATCGGTCTGCAAGCCGGCATCGAGTCTAGAAGAGAAAAGGAGCAAGATCCAAGCACCCGCTTAAACTTTGAATTCTGAAGCCAAGCAGCCGGGATCATCCGGCAGTTCCATGAAGCAGAGGCCTTTCCGGGACTGAAGCGAGTAAGGGGCCGGCTCTCCCAAAATGCCCGCAGCTTCGAAGACCACAAGGCTCAGGCTGCCGCACTTGTGACGGCTCATGCCGATGCGCTTAATCCTCCAGCCCTCTCCTGAAGCCAAAACCCGTCTTTTATCCGGGCTCCGAGCCCTGGACGGAACCTTCAGCTTTCCAGCCTCATAGAATGATTCAAGAAACCCGAAATGCCCCATGAGCATCCCCTATAAAACAGCAAGACTCATATGGTTGCTCACTGGAATTTTTCAAGACCCGGCAGCCTCAGCGAGACGCTTCGTGAGCCGCTCCTGATCCTCCGAGCTCGGCACGCAGCCGGGCCAGCCGATCCAGAGGGCTTCCTGAAACTCCGAAACGGAACTGAAACCGAAGCCAGGAAGACATGCATCATGTGATCATGTGTGATTGTGCGTGACCTTCTATTCAGGGAAGGGCCGTGACAGGGACATGCTGCACCTTCTGGGCAACTTGCATTCAAGGTGACTTTCGGCTTCATGGAATCTGCATCGCCCAAGTCCGCTCCCCACCCCGGACAAGCTGAAGCTTCCTCGTAAGAGGCGATGCAACTGCGAAGCGCGGAGGCCAGGCCTCCAGCCGACCTCGAATCCGAAAAAAAAAAGCGGCTGGAGCATAGAGTCATAGAGGGTAGCGGGTAGAACGGGTAGAAGGGTCCCATGTCCAAGGCCAAGCCCGGGCCTGGCTAGAGCTCCTCTCATTTTTCTAAAGCCTGGGCCGAAGTTTTTTTGTCAGTGCCAGGCAGCAGTTCGACGTCATTTGGTGGCTGCCGATCTGGATGCAGAGTGACGGGCAGCCGGTTGGACACAACCTTTCAGCTGTGGCAGTGGGCTCTTGCAGGGTTGGCGATGTGAGAGTCCTTGCAGCTGCGCTAGACTTTCGAAGACTTGGCAGCTTAAACCTTGGGTTCCGGCCACGACTCGAGGCATCGCCAGCTCTTTGCATCGGAGGCGAAGGGTGAAGGGCTTTTCTTTGTCTTCTGTTTCGGAAGAAGGACTGCTGAGGGAGAGCTTGAGGACTGGCTGTGGCTGTGGCTTGGTGATGAGATCAGGGTGGGGCGTTGCATCTGTTGCTACTCTGCTCTCAGTTATCTCGCGGAAGGGTGCTCGTATATATGGGTGGAGGCTCTGAGGAGAAACTTCTGAGATTTGCGGCTGTTGGCCGCAGGCCTGACTGGAAATTCCAAGAAAACATCGCGAAACTTCCTTGAGCAGAGCGCCAGGTGATGTTGACGTCTGGCAAAAGCTAGCCTACACGTGATGTTCGTCAAGCTTTCAAGACTTTTTCAGAGGAGGGCAGACGTGCACGGCCCTGCCATGCATGTTTGAGAGCTAGACCTCTTCTGTCACAGCGTAATTGGACTTAAGGAGGCAATCGCAGCATGGCATTCTAACAGCCCTAGGCCCTTTGCAATTGCGAAAACTTCAGGAAATCTCAGAGACGAGAGATCGCCGTCTTGGCCCAACCTCAGCCAGGGGTGGAGACCTGCCCCCTAAGCTACCTGGTGCAGGCTCACCAAAGGCTGAACCTACAATGCCTGCTGCGAAACACCATCCAAGCATGCAGCTGGCAGGCTAATTGAGTTGAATGTGCCGAATTGCAGGTGGCTTGAGCACAGGGGGAGCCACTGGTTTCAGGCTTGGGGCGAATGCTCGCCGAAATCTGTTATCCTGCGTTGTAGACTGTAGGAAGTTAGGAAGAACTCTCTTGCTGATGCCCTGTTCTGGCACACAGCGCTATCACGAAAGCTCCCACCTCCACAAGCCACTTTTCGTGAATTCCAGCCCTGAATGAGCAACTGCCAGGAACTAAGACGACTAACTCACTCTAATTTTTGGCCTGCCATTGAGGTTTGAGGAGACATTGCCTTTAGCTTCGTGGTACGCCTCGAATCATGTCCTCAATAGCACGCCGACACTCGGCGGCAGGACATTCTGCCCATCCGGAGATCGCTTGCTTGATAGCCCGAGATCGCGTTCGCAGGCACACCCGGTAGCTTAATCCCTAAAGCCTTCCTTTGGCTTGATGGGGCCTGGGTGGACATTGAGTCAGTACATATTTCGAAAGACCTTGCAAGCTCATGCAAACACAAGTGCTGGTGTGGTTAGCTTCTTCTTTTGGGAGACAGCTTCCAAGCAAGCAGAGAAAATGCAGGTTGCATGTGCGGAGGTGCGGACCACTCAGCCATTAATTGAAGCTGCTTCTCGCAGCTTTCCCTAGACCCCGAAGGCAAGGGCAGACTAGAACATGGCCTGAAACGTCAGAGTACATCCGGAAAACTTAACCTCTGCACCGCACTAGTACCATCGCTGCACCGCGGGGTCACCGGGCCCTAAGGCCCTAGGGAAGATACACAGCCGAGGTGGTTAGCACAGGCCTTCGGCAGATGGGGCACATCCGACACTGGCTCGCACACCTGGGCTTGGAGCTGGGATAGATTATGAAATAGAAGAGTATAAGAGCGGAAATGGGGACGACAATGCAACGGGATACTAAGGAGCTGGGCATTCCTCGGAGAGCTCTGACCGAGGCCCCGAGGCCGAGGCCCTGGGCCACTGGGGGCCCTGCTCCTGGCAGCAAACGACGTGGTGGCAGGGCTGGAAGATACACTGAACGTCCGCATCAGAGCACACGACGCCTCGGTATCAGCCGGGGCACCGACTCCATGTTGGGTCATGACATCGCTGCAACTCTTGCGCACTACGTGCTGACTTCCTAGCACAAGAAACTCCGATCCTCACAAGTCAGGTTGAATGTATATGGATAGGCACACTCATCAATGTGTGGCTGACGCAGGCCGGGCATTCATGCATGCGGCCAAGAGGCAGGTGAGCCTAAGCCTTGCCACCTGGGTGTCTTTGGGAGTAAGACCGCTCGCCCAAAAACTCACACTAGGCCCCCGACCTCACCCAAATTTGCTGCACTTGCACAACAGTGGAATCTCCAGGCCAGCTCAGACCAAGCCGAAATCCTTGTGTGAAATGCTGTCTCAGACCCTTTTGTGCAGCTGGCCTCTAAGTGTCAACCAGATAGCCTAAACCCTTTTGCAGCGGGCGGGCTCCCTCCGACCAGAACGTGTGCCCAAGCAGTGGAGAAAGCACGCCCATGGACAAAACTCTTTTCTTCGCAACTGGGCTTGGGGACTAGCCAGAGCAGCCCTAAACTTCCCTAAACGGCCCTAAACCCTTATCTCCGAGTCCGACTGCTTCCGGCCCGGTCTCTTCAAGATCTGCAGCGGCGGTGGAGGCCACAGCGCGCAGCGAGGCCTGCATCTATGGTGGGGTCTTTATCCTAGGTGTTTATTATTTATAAGGTAAGGGTTGGAAGGATTCGGATGGATCTTTGGCGTTCGGGGGTCTATGGGGTGTTGCGCGCTTTTTGGGCTTTGCGCAAAAGAGCTCGGTCCTTGATCGATGGGTTGCGGCTTACCAGGGCCTTGTAGATCTGCGACCCTACCCAAGGAACCTGCAGTAAGACTCCACCGAAGTTGAGCCCTGCCAGCATGGGCGTGGAGATGAACCCGCATACATTACGATGAACGGGACATGAGGCTGTAAATGAAGCAAGAATGCAGGTAAGGCTCGATCTCGCCGTCTTTGGCTGAGAGCTCTCGCCTTCCAACTCAAACCATGCCAGGCACAAGGACCAGGAGTCTCAGTCATGGGCCCAAACCCTGCTTCTGCCCTTTCAGAAGAGCATAGAATTGCGGGAGGGCCTGAAGCTGGCCAGTATAGGGGTCTTAACCGTGCCTTAACTAGTAGCATAGGCTTTTGGGGCATAGTATACTGTGGCTGTATTGGGGAGCCCCGAGGAATGATGCCATAGTACTTATATTCAAGCTGCTAAGGCTGGAGCAGAAAGTCTTCCTGGCGCCGTTGCAATGCCGCAAGGTTCCTGCAGTCGCCGGCTAGAGGTGCTACCCGAGTCAAGCGTTCAATCCCTGCGCGACGCCCTCGTGCAGCTGGAGCTAAGCTCCACAGCGTTCCCAACACCATCACGGTCACGGTCTAGTCACTAGTCGGTTTTTTGTTCGGGGTTTATAGTGTTTAGATGCCATCCTCAACCGAAAGACCATCCCACTTTGCGACTTCCGTGAGCTGCTGAGGGATACTACCTTTAAAACGCGAGAATGCTGTTTCAACAACGGCCTCTCTGTCGCAGAGCAGCGAACTGGGCGTGGAGGCGGCGGGCCCTGTTGAAGCGAAACGCCAAACACTCGCCCCATGTGGGCTGCAGGAAAGCCTACCACTGCCTACAGTCTAATGTGTTGCTGTTCGTCGTGACAATCGTTTTCCTGAGCGTGAACACCAAATCTACACCCAGCATCAAGATCTCCAGGCTGCCTGCGGGCCGCGGCCGGAGCAGGTGTCCTGCGCTATAGGCTTGGCACATCGCCTACCGCCGACAGCCCTTCAGTCGTAGCGTGCTGTCTTTCATTCGTGGAAACACAAGCTCCTCCTCTCCCTCCTTCTTGTCCCCCCTCATCATCATCATCATCATCACCGTCGGCAGCGTTACCTTCTCATCGCTGTGGCGCCACCAACAAAATCGCCGTGTAACCATCCTCAATGGTGATAAGATGTGGTTAGTTAGGATGGTAATTGCGGATGTTCTTTTGTACGTACTGTATGTCTGCTCTGGCTGGCTGCATTGGCTGTCTGTGGCCGTGGATGTGGTGGGTGGATGTGGGTGGCGGGGGTCCCGGTGGTGGCGGTGGTTGTTGTGGGGGTCAAGAATATTAGCGCAATCATCGTCAAGATCATCATCGTCGTCGTCGAACGGATCACATTTTTGCCATCGCCTCCATGCAAAGTAAATCAAAGTAACATGATCCTCAGCAGCATCACCATCATCACCAGCCATATCATCAAGATCACTTGCTCTACCATTCTCTTCTTCCTGATCACGGCCCTCTTCAGAAAGTCCTCGTTTGCTGGGGTAGTGGGCGACACCGCGGTGGTGTCGTTGCTGCTCCTTAGCACGTCTCTTTGCAAAGAATCCTTTAGCTTGTGCGAGCTCCCGCAAGGTTCCGGGGTTACATGAACACATCCCGCATGGCATCACCCCATACACTAGCACCGTTTCTAAAGATGCCGAGGCTCACTTCGCGGTAGGACGCGTCGAAGTCGGAGAACCGCTCGGGACTGAAGGAGTCCTTCACAACTGGGCGTCCGCACGGACGGAGCCAAGCTTGTGCATATGGTATGATATTCATGAAATAAAGAAAGAAATCCGTACATATACATATACATACGCATATAGACGCAAACACATACAGGTTGGCACTCGCGCTCCATACCTTTCTCATGATCAAGACTGTCACGCCCGCTACGTGTTTCGGCTGACATGATCTTGCCACCTCGGAGACCCGTGCCGGGGCAGCCAGGTGCTCAGGTGTTATTGGAATACCTCGGATCTGCACCCCGGACAATGCCCATGCCATGCCATGCTGCTGGAGATTGTGCTGGCAAAAGCAAATAAAACTCGAGAACCCACTACAGCACTGCGCCGCTCTGAAACCCCTGACGCTGGAGAGCTGCACTCCTTAGCTTTGAACCTCATCAAGAACAGTTTCTCCTATTCTTCGTTGTGTGAGAGTCCCTGAAACGGACCCAGGGCTCAGGGCTCTGACTCCCAAAGCTCTGGGCCTCGGACGTCGGACTCGACTTGGCCTGAGCCGCCGAGCAGGCGCATGGGACTTTCGGAGGACTTTAGGAGACTTTGCCTGCGAGGCCCAAGGAAACGGAAGTCCTTCTAAGCTTAGCACATGGAACGGTACGCAGCGCATTGCAGAAGCAATAAACAATCTTAGCCCTACTGTGGCCTCCGGAAGAGACTTCGGGACATCTTGGGACTCAAACATCGGAAGTCCCAACAACCGATCCTCCGGGGGATCCTCCGGGCTCCTCTGGGTTCCCAGACTGGCTCTGGCTCTCGTCCTGCGTGTTGCTGCCCGAGAAGGCCGGTGAGGAGATCTCGGGAAGCCTCGGAGAGACAAAGATGGCTTAAGATCTTGGGGGATCTTAAAACTTAAAGCGAGAATGTTGGATCTTAAAGCTAAAGGATGATTTAAGATGTTGGATCTTAAGGCTACTGTAAAGGGTTCTTTTGGAGAATCTTTCCCCTTGTCTGGGACGCATTCTACTGTCAGCGGGTTCTGCACCTGGAACTGGCAATGATGCTAACAGCTAACTCCACTCATGCTCTGCAGCTCCCCAAGCGCGACGCGCGAGAGCGACATCTACCACGCCAGTCAACGCCGGCAGAACTTGTGTTCGGAATTCTACGCTAGCCTCGCCTTGGACTGACTCATGTGCAGTTCACCTGCGACGATGCTTGGTGCTGGCACTGGCAGGGGTGCCGAGTGCATCTTGACTGTGATGTTCAAAACCGACGAGACTTCCTTGTTATGATCCTACACTATAGTCGCAGCACCGCCACAGCGCAACCGTGTACATGACGACCCATTTCACTCTACTGTTTTGTCCGAGAGCCGAGGTGGGCTGCTCACCATTACGGCAGGTGGGACAAGGACGCGGCCGACGGGCCTCGCAGGCGCGAGCTGCGACCAGAATTGCGTGGCAGTTCGCAGTGGTCTTGTTTGAAGCAGCAGCAGTATGTCCAGAAGCAGCGGCACAGGCTCCCTCCGTATTGCACCAGGCTATGTTCGCATCAAGCCAACGGGATATCTAAAGAACACTATTGAAGACGGACGAGCAGAAGTCCAAGATGCTTCAAGACTGCAAGAACCTACACGACTCGAAACCCTCCACGCCTCAAGTCAAAGCCCGACCTGTTTCGCCTGGTTCGGCTCTTCGCACCTCCTTGGTGGCCACAGCGCCAACTGCTGCGTGACGCGTGCCGGCGAGACGATCAAGCGGCCGAAGGGAGAGGGAGACCTCCAGAATTTTGTCTTTGCCGGGCCTCTGAGAGGTTCTCGAAACAAGCTGCCTGAGTTTCCCAGAATGTGGGAGTCTGCTGAAGAGCTTTCATAAGTACCAGTACAGTAGCACTTCCTGTTCCAAATCATGCAACCCACACACGCATGACTATCTACAAGCATTTATCCGGTGCACTGGCTTCTTGTATTGTGTGGGGGGGGAAATGTGGGAGAGGCCACCTTGATGTCTGCGTCATTAAGGCACATGCTACTTTAATGGTGAGCAATTTTTCCTCGTCAAGCTACAGCCAAGCCCCACGCAAACCTACCTACCAGATGGACCAATCACGATGACTAACGCGCATTGATTGAGCAACAACCGTATATCAGAGCCTAGCATGCAAGTAGTGACGAAAGCAAGGCCTCTGAGGAGAACCAACACCAACCGAAGGCCCGCTGCGCAGCGCCGGGCTTTGCAAAGCCTCGGCCTCGTGTGGAGACGTTGCATGTACAGGCCACACTCTGGGCCTTTGCCTTTGCAACCACCTGAATTTCCTGTGTGCTGTTCGAGACTTCCGACATGGGAGGCACACCACAGCACTTTTATTCACTGTACGTCTCCACCATGAGGGCAGGGGTTTAGGGTTTAGGCAATGCGTGCCCTGCCCCTGAAACACATTGGAAGACTGCTGCCACGTCGCCCGAAGGCTCATGCCTTGCGCCGGCGACGGCGTACGACCCGGCCTACTGCTATCATGACGACATGTCGCTGGAGAGCTTTGGGAGATGATATGCAGCTTTCGCCTTGGTGGTTCTTCTTCTAGGATGCCTGCTCCCGAATTTCCGGGTCGCAAGGCACGTCGAGAAAGGACTGTCAAGAACAGTGCAAGATTAGAGTAGCAAGTTAACATCAGCCCATCATGGACCAGATGCTCCAACACCAAGGCTATGACAAGTCTTTCTTGAAGGCAACCTGCGTGTGGCCTAGTGACCTGCTCGGCTTGTCTCAACAGCAAGCGACATGTGCTGAACCTTTTACCCGCGTCTCTTAATTCATGTTACTCGACATCCTCCAGCCCAGGCGCGGGCTGCGTGTCAATTGCAGTGGGGACGCCCCGCGCTGCAGCGGCGGTGTCCCAGACCGCCTGTACACCTGAAGGCTGCGGGTCTGTTCACGCACGTGAGTCATGGCTTCACTTCAACAAACCTGCCCGCGAATGAAGCCGCAAACCTCTGCTCTCACGCTCTGAAAGTGTCCCACAAGCCGCACCCTCTGAGAGAGGCCTGCGAAAAACCTGTGTCTCTTTGCGGGCCAAGGGCAACTCCGACATCGCCTGGCTTGTAATACCTGAAAGAGGCTTTGCAAAAAGATGCGCAACTCTTTAAATGGACGTCTAGGGCGACAACCAATCAGCTCCTGGGACTAAGATCATGGCGAAGGCACTGTCTGGGTCCTTCTGACTGAAGCGTCTAGTGGCATGATGCGCCGAATCCTCAATTGACTCCTTCTATCTCCTGCTTCCGCCTGCCGTGCACCATCTGGGATGATACGCAAAGTGGCGGCAGACCGGCACTGGGTGCGCGCCTTCGCAACCGTTTGGAAATCCGATTTTGAAGACAAGGTCTGTGATTTAGTTTCGGGCTTAATTGTGATGTGAAGTGATGGTAAACGAAGGCTTCGGATTGAGTTTCCCTGGCTTGAAAAAACACTAGAATCACAGATCTCTCACTCCTATGGCTTCCGCGGAGCCCGAAGCTGTCAAAGAGCGACAGCTATGCAACAGAAACATCCTTCCAGCAGGGGACCTGCAACTACACCAGGAGCAGTCACTGCACCCAAGCCTGCCGCTACAACGGGTTTCTTGAGTTGTCACTCGAGAGAATCCTGTACTGCAAAATCCAACATCAGTTTTGATCCTTTTTTTTTTTTGGCGGGCCCTTTTCCTCCTTGCTACAGTCAGAATACCTTGTAGGTAGAGCCTGGGGTTTTGATCATTTTTGTCTTCCAGAGTTTGCAGGCCATCCGTTCAAGTCGAAGTTCACAAAACCGACTACTTGGTAGGCTTGTCGCCATAATGCCCGTGACAAGACTTTCTGGTCAAGCGTCGCCATGGCGTAGCCGTGCGGAGTCACAGCCATCCGGTCGAAAGTGGGGCGGTCTATCGCAAAAGCAAACTTGGCAGCTTCCTAGAGTCGCCTCTTAGGCTTCCTTAAGAAATATGGATTCTGGCAGCCTCTGCTCCGGCAGCATGTGCACCAACGCATCCTACATCATGGATATGTATTAGTGTACACTGTTGCTTCATCCGTCTCCTGGGATTAGTCTGACATGAATGAAAGGCCCGTGAGGCTTTGTGGTTGTCGATGCTGCTGCATGGACCGCGGAGTGGGCAGCTCCAGATATGCCAGGCATGTCGAGTAAAGCAGCTGCAGCAAAGGTGAGCGCAGTCGTGAAGCTCATTTCTCAGTCTTAGGAGCTCGGGCACAAGGCTACAAAACTAAGCACTGCAGTGTCGGCGGCTTAGAAAGGTAAAAACATTGTAGAGTATTGCGGGTCCGTGCTTGGCCTTACAAAGAGAGGCTTTCAACCGGAGCGACTATCGCAACTCTCCCCCGTCTCCGACTCCGCAAAACCACTCCAGCTCAGAGCCGAACTTGGACTTTCTCACCCTAAAAGCACTTCAACGAGCGCTTTGCAAACAGCTGTTGAAACTTCACGACATCTGGCTATCGACACAATTCTGCCAAGAAGCCCTTTCCAAAATCTAAGGGGTGGTGACGACTGGAGGTTAGGAGTTGGCTTCCGATAGAGGCCGCTCCAAAGGCACCTGAACCCTCAAGGCCCCATTAGACTCTCGAGCCCCTCTCCTGAGGATTCCTGAGGGCTCCGGGCCAAGAGGCCCTTTCGATGCTCCAGGAACTTGGCGTCCTCGACCCAGCCGTCGAAGCCGTCCTCCGGGACATCAGGGCAAGCGCCAGGCGTCCCGGCTTGACAACTTGACCTGCGAAAACTCTGGGCCAAATGCTAGAATGCGGCAGGAAAATGATGAACGTGCTACAGCCAGGGCAGCTCTGACTATACTGCCATGCCAACATTTGGGTGCAAAGTTTGCACACAAAGCAGTCCCAGCGCATGACAACAGAAGATGGCCCGAACCTTGGGTAGCTTCAACTACCTGACCGCCGTTCGAGCCGAACAACACTGTTGAAGATCTTTGAACGCGGTTCCGGTTAGGGTTCTGAAGTAATCGCAAGTTGAAGACCGTTGACGACCTCCCAATGCAGACATTCACAAACTAAAGGGGCCCTCCTTCAACCAATCTGCAGAATCTACAGGAACCCCACGTGAAGCCACATGCACCATGACGCGCAAGCCAAGGGCCTCGAAACCTGAGGCCTTTTGACTAGAATATCTTTCGGATGTGCCAGAGGCGTGCCGAAAGCCAAGGACACAGCCAAGCCGAGCTCGAGAAGAAGCGGCCCACGATCGAAGGAGACACCCATGGGTCTACAAGATATGCTCCACGGCGTTCTAGGAATTCGTGCCTTCCTTTTAAAGGGCCGAATTATCTCGAGCCCAATATACTGGCCTAAACGCACTCTAGGATGCTTTTCGAGAAGAATGAGCTGCTTGCCATGATCGTGGCAAACATCCTCCTGGAAGACAGAGTCCCGGTCATGGCTGTAGGGCTTGTTGCCAACACAACATTACTACCATAGATCACGGCAGATCCTTATGGTTTATACTTGGTAGCAAGGGTACTACCAGTACGAAGCCAGTCCGAATCACGGCTTCAGCTTGGGACTTGGGACCGCGCTGTTGCCACTTTCCCCGCATCTCCTAGGCAGACACGTGCCCGCCACGCCATAAGACACGACTTAACTTAACTCTGGAGCCCAGATCTCTTTCCAGAGAGGTCGTTGTTCGGCACCCAGCCACCAGTTAGTCGTTGGGGATCTACGCACTTGGGGTAGTATTTCTTGCGATTCAAGATACTGCTGCGAGGCACCTGTCGGATTCTCTTCAGAAAGCCGTGCCCTAAACCACGGCCCTGCGAATGCGTGCGAAGAAGCAACCTCCTCCTTCCTGAAAAGGACCCCTTTTTGCAAGATCGCCGAAAGGAGACGAGCGACGGCTATGTTCGGATTGCCGGTGTGCACGAAGGCCATCCATGAAGACATCCACCTTTGCTCCGATGGGATAAGGCCTTGAGCCTCTTCGGGAAATATGGGCATCAGGCCGTCTACCGTGACCTCATGTCGCAAACTACGCCGTAATATGCCGTAAGAGCAGAGGCCTCGACACTAAAGTCACTATGCATTCAGGCTCAGCAATTGCTTCGCGATGCACACAAGCAAGATGTAGATGCCTTTGCATGGGGAACGGAGTGGCCTTTACACACGCCTTTTACCCAGCGTTGGTAGCTATCCTTGTCGGGTCCCTGTGAGTTGAGCAAACCTCGTGTCATTTTGCATCAAACGGCCAGAAACTCCAAAATCAGGGTAGAGGACGGCAGCAGCCTCCTTGCAGCGTGCGCACAAGACCTTCAAAAGGTCGCACTGGCTGCAAAGCACTCTGGGAAAGGTCCCACTGGCATCAAAACGAAGGTGCTGCGGTCGCTGCGAGCTAGGCAGGCGATGATGACACGCCAGTCATGGCTCCGTTTCAGCCATCGTATGGTCGTGATCCTCTTTTCAAATGGGACATGCTCAGAAGCTCTGAAAGTTGGCAGGGCAGAGTGCGCTGGCCATCTTGGGTGTGCCAACGCCAAGCCCCACAGACTGGATCGGGAAGCCATTCCGATGGAAAATTAGGGTTCATGCCAAGGCAGCACCTACAGACCGGAGACAAAAGGATAACCACTGCTTATCTCAGCAAGTCTCACCCACTCCCACAATTCGGGAGAGAAGGGACCAGGATGCTGTTCTTGGCTCCCTAAACATGCCCTTCCGCGCAGGACTCAGTCTCTGCACCGTTGGCAAGTGCTGTTCCTGTGCAAGGGGGCCCGACTTGGCGATCCGATGCCCGAGGTTTCCCGACGACGGCCAGATTAAAACGGCTGCCGTCGAGCAAAAGGCCTTCTGTGACTACCGAACCTATGATGCGAGGCTAAAACACACTGGGGTGTGGCAGTAGCTGGGACTGCAACGGTTGGTTAGGAAACCGCTGTCCAAACCGTTTTCTCGGGATCGTATGCTAGGCAAGTCGCCGAAAAGCAATCTGCTGTACAGATGCCAGCAGCTGTTTGCGTTGCAAACCCACCGGCAAGACAAAGGTAACGCAGTGCGCAAGGCTGCAGGGAAAAGGGAATACGCAGCGATTCACCTTTTTTACTTCCATCCGAACTCCTACCCCGTCAAACCCTGGACTCGCGTTGAAGACCCGGCGGAGTGAAACCTGAGATCCAACCTCAGGCCTCTGAAAAACGAGCCGGCAAAAGTGGGAACGAGGGCTGCTCAAAGCCCAACTGCTGGCTTTGGGACGGAGGATTTCGAGCTCCAGAGCTCCGGCGAATGACTACTCGGCTACTCGGTGACTACCCAAGAGCTATGCCCCCTCTCGCAGAAAGTTATCGCAGAAAGTTATCGTCGCAGCTTTAGTCTGACAGAGCTCGGCAGCCACAAGACCTTCGGGCTCCCTTGTCGTGGAGTGTCGTGGCTCATGGACCTAACGTAGATGACCTTGCTGTAGTCTGCATTCATGGATTTCGAAATCTCCCAGCTTAGTCCCTGCCTGAAGCCTTTCGGCCGGCTTTGAGAAAATCTCACCGGAGCGTGATCCGAGGGGTTCGAACACTCCTGGTCGACCCCCGGGGCGCCTGGGCGGCTCGAGGCTCAGGCTGCTACCGGAGAGAGGGCAACTGAGAGACCCTTATTAATAATAGGAAGTAATAGTATGAATAAAAATACTTATAAGAAGAATTATAATAACATCATCACTATTATTGTAACCGAATGGAAATAGAAAGAACAACTTTATTTATTTGGCATGTCAATGTGTATCTGGCATGTAGCCCAAATCTATCTAAGTCTGTCTGTCTGTCTGTTCTGCCCTGTGTGTGTGTGTGTCCGCGTAGACTGACGTGCATGATCATGCGCAGCAATGTTTTATTCCACACATGCACGCTCTTGGAAGTTGAAGTCCCCACAGATCCCTGGCACCATGAATAACCAGGCCCCGTCCTGCACCTGCAGGTGCAAAACTAAGGGCCATATATCCTTGGTACAGTATATCAACAGCTAGTATGAAATGTGAGTACGACTCGCTCCTGATACAGCAAGACACGGAGAAGTAAGCTGGTGAATGGACAGATGCACGGAGAGACAGCGAAAAAGGGAGAGCGCCAGGTCAATGATAGCCTCACCGCATATACAAACAACTTAAGTGACAACATAACCAGCGAGACTGAAGCCTGACCAACTTCCGCCTCCAGAATCCCTCAAAGACGCCCGAACCGAGTCAAGAAAAGCCGGGATGCTAAGCGGTGACCAGCACCCTCGCCGGTTGCGGGCTGAAGATCCTGAGATGTAGTGAGTTAATCATAGGCATTTCAACATATCGGCTCAGTACTTATGTCTTTCTTCCACGTCCTGCTTCGGCCACCCTTAGACCGTGGCATGTTGTGCAACAAGGGCAGTGGCACCACCGCCGTGGATTCAATTAGCCAAGGCTGAAGGACTTCTGAACCCAGGTATGTCCGAATATATATATATATATCTGCAATGGCGCAACCTCCAGAAACCTTGCCACGGTTTCTGTTATGGCGCACCACGATACTACGATACTGCCAAAACCTGAAAACGGGCCCCCAACCCTTGCACCAGCTACCTGAAGGAAATCATTTGAGGCCGCGCTTCCACATGGTCGCCTCGGTCGTCTTTACAAGCGCCACCGTCCTCAGTGAGCTCGCCCCCTCCACCAAAGACGACGTCATCCATCAGCATCAGCATTCACATCATTACATCATGTCACACCCGCGAACAGGGGAACAGCGAGATGTCAAAAATGCAGCCGAAGGAAAGTGCGAGGGACGTCTCCCAAAACGGCTTCAGCAGGGCAGCCCTGGGTCCGCAGACCACCTGAGCGGCGACTCGGTGAACTGC
>BGNK01002630.1:44474-62310 GCA_003297005.1 Symbiodinium sp. clade A Y106
CCCGATCGTGTCCACGGCTAGCGCTGATCTTCCCGAACCCGAAGCCCTAGAGGCCCTAGACTCTCTAAACCCTGAGCCCTGTACTTACGCTATTCCAAGGACAGGCACCTGGTTCTTCTTCAGGTCGAGCTCCAGCTGGAAGGCACCCATCAGCACCCATGAGCAGCGTCTGAGAATACCGAGCCTGGGAAGTTCCAAAGGACGCAGCCCACTTGGAACAAGGCTTTCGGGGGCCCTTACCTCTTTGTAGAATCTTTGCGGTGGCCAACAGATTTTGCGTCTTTCTTGTGTTGTTGGAAGCCCTTATCTGCTACAAGCAGGTCAGCTCAACGCTCCAAAGTGCACTCTTACTCTCGTGGCCACGGGCTTCCGGTTAACATCATTTCCTCTCAAGAATCTCAGGGTAGCTACCGTCCACGATCGTTCACACCTCAATAGTACTCGTTCACACCTCAATAGTACTGCACACAAGCATGGCCAGCATGATACCGCACGGCCTAGACCAAGGCAGGCATGAGTAGCCTCAAGCTCACCTAATGTCGAACCCATGAGCCGAAGGGTTGATCAAGTCTTCACAGATTACCCAAAAGTCGTTTGCAGAAATACCCTCATTATGGTGCAATCACGGCACATAAGGTTGGCTCGGCGCCTGCTGCAGAGAACAGCAGCAAAAGCTTGTTTGCGTGGGCTGAAGTTCGTCCGTACCGAAGTCGTTGGGGTTCGTCATGGTTCTCTGCAGTGTGAGTAGAATCTACAAGCGGGGCAAGTATATTCCCACACTGAAACCTGTCCGGGACATAGCGAACACAAAACAGGTCTTGGCAGCACTTGGCAGTCGCAGCCAAGCATGCAGCCGAGCTTCTCGAACTTAGACTCGTCGTAGTCCAGAGTCTTCAAGTCTTTGGCGTGGCGCAGCTCAAGCCCTGGGCTCTTGGAGATCGAGTTTGAAGTGGTGGCGCATCTGGGACTTAGGGACATGGTTTGCAGGACCCCAAGAGGGAATGAACATTCTGGCTCAAAGCTGTTTGAATGCTTTTGCTGGGCATGTCCACCCTTGCGGCAGCCCGCACAACCCCCAAGACGTCGAATCTAGGCTCAGGACGCTTGCGGTGAGGCTGATCTGGGATGTCATGGACAATGAAGGCGCTCCTGCAGCACCAGCTCTACGTGTTCTGCATAAACATAGGCCTGTCTGCATGTGACAGATGCACCGACAGACAGCCATGCATTCATGCATGCATGCATGCAGGCAGGCAGGCAGGCCTACATACGTACGTGCGTATGCACACAGGTTCATACATACACACAGATGCGATTACTTCTGCACTTATTTAATTACTTGCTTACTTACTTACTGACTTACTTACTTTC
Organism: Symbiodinium sp. clade A Y106; assembly: GCA_003297005.1. Taxonomy (NCBI): domain Eukaryota; class Dinophyceae; order Suessiales; family Symbiodiniaceae; genus Symbiodinium; species Symbiodinium sp. clade A. The sequence goes on from BGNK01002630.1 coordinate 45,846, forward strand.
GACTTGGTACTCTCCCGATTCTGGCGGCATATGGATGGACCTAATTCCCACCTGTTGTCTCCATTTTTTCGGCTGATTGCCTCAATGCAAACGCGTGTGCAACTGTGGGGCCAAAGCCAGCTTGACAAGATTGCGCGCTTTCTCTCCAAAATCCCTCGCTTTACTTAGACGTATGAGTCTCTGTCTATTCATTGTACATATCTATGCCTATGTACATATATATATATATATATATGCCCGCAAGCAATCAAACACTGGCTCCACGAGAACCAGGGACGGAGGGAGGGAGGGACGCAGTGAGGGACGCACGGAGGGAAGTGAGGCAAGGGACAAGGGAGGGCCCCCTCGCGCCCCATCCAAGACTTCCAAGAGGTGAACCAAACAGCCGACACAAAGCTCGAGAAGAAACTCAGACATCCCCCCAAATAGATGTCTCCTGAAGGTGATCCAACCAGCGCTGCCGCCGCCGACGGAGTCGAGCTGGGACACCTTGACTGTGTGCTGCGATGGCTGCCCAAGCCAAATCCATCAAGCGCTGCGGTTGACTAAAGAACTCTTGCTACAGCCCCGTAGCAGAGACAAAAAATGGATGCTATCGCGAGGTTCAATCCAAAACTCGGCTCACGTGGCCGCACAAGAGCTCCGAACGGAGAACATGGAGAACAGGAAGTAACTCTTCAAAGAAGGGCATGACCTCGACGTCTCGGCTCGTAAGTTGGGCAATGATCCCGGGCCCAAGGATTCACCCGAATTCGGTGCCTTGAGCTCGAAGCGGTCAGCTGCGACCACGCGCCTGGAAGATGCGGCGTGTTTGGTTTTTCTGTCGACTTCAGTCCTACCTCGAATATCTTTGTAGGGAGAGAAGCCCAGCATTATAAATGTTGTAGCAGGCCTGGCTTGAGTTTGGAAATTAGCGCCTGGTGCTGGTGCGACAAAGCTGTCATGCCGAGACACAGCACAGCTGAGACAGGGTCGTTGCTGTCATTCCAGAGTGTCATGTAGTCGTTCCTCAGCAGAGACGTCCCGGCTCGGGGTCTTCGCTTCAAAGTGTCTCGAAACAGCACAGTGCTAAGAATCCTTGCTGGCTGATGTCACGAAGGCCCTTCCCAGCCTAGCATCTGATAGATGGCTCCGGGTTGCACGGAAGCCACCTCTGCATTCAGAGACCGCGACTGTTCACTGTCACCGAAATCACAACGGCGGATTGGACTTCCGAGTTCACAAACTTGGCTCCAGAAGTTCGCCGACTAGCCGACTGTGGCTCTTGGACAGCACAGAATCCAGTCTGCACTTGCACATGGCAAGTGAAAGTGTTCTTGGCAAGACCGCAAGCAAGGCCTGAAGGGACAAAACAGAAGAGGCTCCTGCGAAGCGTTCTCAACTTTCGTACACTCAAGCATCCCAGAAGCAACATGAAGCGGCTGAGAGCCTCTTCGGAGGCCGGACTCGCCTGAGCAGCGGCCGGCAGCGCGAGGCTCGGCACGTGGATTCCGCCCTCGGGAGCGAAGTGGTGTCGGATTGGCTCTCATGGATTTGTCAAGGGACTTCAGATTATCAGTACCACTAGCTCCGATGGAAGCCCCTTACAGTGCTCATGTAGTGTTTCCCCAAACTCTCCCGACAAACCGCATCTCCCTTTTCTTTGCCCGGGCTCCCCAATCACATCTTGCAAGAATTAAGCGCTCGCTCAACGTACCTGCTTTTCGCAAATGCGAGTGGTGCAAAGCAACTGGGCTCTTCTGTACTAAACGATCTGTTCGATACCCTGCTTTGGGGGAACATCCAAAAACAGCCTGACTTCCTCCTGACGGCAAGATCCGGACTCCAACATTCGCAAGTACCCATGTCCTAGGTGCTCACGACAGGATGTCTTCAATCTCGCGGAGTCTGCATCTCATGCCAAAAGCTTCTGTGGCCAGGAGATACAGAAACTATCGCCGAGAAGGAGTGGGCCGGGTCCAGCTTCGATGCCTAGAGCTCTGCTGGCGTCCCTCCTGGATCCTCGCCTGCGCTTCGAAAACCGGGATTGGAAGCGTTCCGAAACTATGTAATGGGAACATTGGTGACATAACTCATACGTGGGTGGTGGGTGGGTAGGTAGGTAGGCAGGGAGGTATATGTACGCGCGGTACGCAAAAATGCCTGCATGCACGTATGCATATATGTAATCTGCGTATGACAGAGAAGAAGTTCGTGCCAGGTTATGATGTATTTTGCCTGCTTCCCGAGCCCGGGGCCCGCCTCCCAGGTAGAAGACCTGCTCGGGCTGGCCATCGAAGATCTCCTGCAGCTCGTGCGGTCTCACCCTTCTCAGTAGGGTATCAGGCTTAGGGTTGCGACTTCGCGATTTGACAATCCCGGGGGAGACGGAAGGAACCCTTGTGGGTGGGCTTTGTGCGGTTGCAGTTGCATGTGGAAAGTCGCGAAGTGGAAATGCTCCCGAAGGGACCGCCCATGACATCTTCAAGCCCTGTCCCAGTTGTAAGATAGCCAGGGCTTGAGGCACGAATGACATCCCTCCACGACGCTATCGAAAGCATTCCATTCCAAAGTTCTGACGCTTTTGCCTGTGCCGGCCTATGCCACTTCCCTGAACTTCCCTCGGCTCCCTCGAAATACACTATTGAAGGTCCAGAAACGGCAGCACTTCAAATCGAACTGAACTGAACAACCTCACAGCGTTGCTCGCCAAGTCTTGGCGGCTGCCTGTACATAGAGCAGCGCAGAGGACTGGTCCACGCCGCTGCGGAAGTGCCAAACGTGGCCGGGGAAGGTGAGCATCTTCAGTGAGCCCTGCGGATCTTGGGCTTGAAGCTTGGGACCACCGGTCTGTCCGCTGTTTCTGTGTGCTTCCATAGGTTAGGACTCGGATACTCAGCTGGAATGTATTGGCGCCATTTTGCATCTGTGGTTTACGGACTTTTCGCCCGCCTGGGCTGGGATCTCACCCATGAACGCTTCCTGCTCTCGATCTGGCGGCTTCCAGAACCTAACGGGTTTTGTGCTTTGAAACCCAGTCGGTTCGCAGCTGACACATTGTGATGCCAGTGATGGTGCCTGCTGGGCCTTTCACCATGTGAAAGATACAGATACACACACTGACGCTTAAAGCCTGGAGCCTTCAGTGTCTCAGACTCGGACTCACCACATGAGGTTGATGGTCCGCACTCGGCACAGCATGGTAGAGATACATCAAGCCACAAGCATGAGCGCAAAATTTGCTCAAAAGGCTTTTTCGGCCACAGGCACTCAGTCTTCCAGCACGGGCGATCACCAAGACACTAGAACAGTGAACTGCAGACTGCTTCACTGCGAGCCTTTCGCGAGCTTCCAATTCAGGTACTCCATGCTGGTCCACATCTCGTCTTCAGAAAGTCCCCGGTTCCATGTGATGACCTCCATGACACCGAAGTCAGAGACTTCATTGGGGAAGTGCTAATTGATGTACAAATTAAAGTCCGCGTTTTGGAGGGCACCATGGCGGACAGCGATGTTGCTCCGTTCATTGCCAACAAAGACAACCCCCTTGTTGTTGCCACACATCACAAGCCAATCGGTCTTGCTCGGAACAGCCTGACGTGTGACCCAAGTACCGTAATAAGCCACACCGGCGTGCCTACCATGGTGCCCATGGAGGAAATTAGGATAGCGATTCTCGAGAATGCGTCCCATTACGCCTCCTTCAAGATAGNTGCCCATGGAGGAAATTAGGATAGCGATTCTCGAGAATGCGTCCCATTACGCCTCCTTCAAGATAGCGGGTGATGGAACAGATCGTGAAGTCTGGCTTCATGATCTTGCCGAAGTCGTATCCCGCGTTGCTGTCGCCAGCGAGGTATGTCACGGGTCTTGTTGCCCCGCTTCCAGCCTCGAACTTTCTGGTGATGCTGCCCTTGGTCACGCGACCCTGCCAGATGCCCACCGCGCTCTTCCAAAGCGGATTTGCATCCTGGCTCTTGAACCAAGCCACCATGGAAGACTGGGCGGCTGGATGTACTTGGAAAGTCTCCTGGAGCTTCCAATTCAGGTACTCCATGCTGGTCCACATCTCGTCTTCAGAGAGGGCCCGCCTCCACGTAATGACCTCCATGACACCGAAGTCAGAGACTTCACTGAGGAAGCCCTCATTGATTTACAAATTGAAGTCGGCTCCGTTTTGGAGAGCACCGTCGCGGATAGCGATGTTGCTCCTTTCGTTGCCAACGAAGACAACCCCCCTGTTGCTGCCACACATCACAAGCCAATCGGTGTTGCTCGAGACCAAAGCATTGGGTTTCAGGCTCAGAGAGGCACCGTAATAAGCCACACCGGTGTGCCCACTATGGTGCCCATGGAAGAAATTGGGATTGTTGTTTTGGAGAATTCGCCCCATGATGCCTCCTTTCACGTAGCGAGTGATGGAACAGATCGTAAAGACTGGCTTCATGATCCTGCCGAAGTCATATCCCGCGCTGTTGAGGCCGCGGAGGTATGCTACGGGTCTCGCGGCCCCGCTGCCGGCCTCGACCCTTCTGGTGATGCTGCCCTTGGTCACACGACCCTGCCAGGTGCCCACTGCACTCTTCCAAACCGGATTGGCATCCTGGCTCTTGAACCATGCCACCATGGACCGCTTGTCAACTGGTTCGCGGGGAATGGTAGCCTGGAGCTTCCAATTCAGGTACTCCATGCTTGTCCACATCTCGTCTTCCGAGAGGGCCCGGTTCCACGTGATGACTTCCATGACACCGAAATCAGAGACTTCATCGGCGAAGTTCTTATTGATGTACAAATTGAAGTCGGCTCCGTTTTGGAGAGCACCGTCGCGGATAGCGATGTTGCTCCTTTCGTTGCCAACGAAGACAACCCCCTGTTGCTGCCACACATCACAAGCCAATCGGTCTTGCTCGGAACATCCTGACGTGTGACCCAAGTACCGTAATAAGCCACACCGGCGTGCCTACCATGGTGCCCATGGAGGAAATTAGGATAGCGATTCTCGAGAATGCGTCCCATTACGCCTCCTTCAAGATAGNTGCCCATGGAGGAAATTAGGATAGCGATTCTCGAGAATGCGTCCCATTACGCCTCCTTCAAGATAGCGGGTGATGGAACAGATCGTGAAGTCTGGCTTCATGATCTTGCCGAAGTCGTACGTGGCGTTGCTGAGGCCGGTAAGGTATGCCACGGGTACAGAAGCTCCGGAGCCTGCATTGAACTTTCGGGTCACGCTACCCTTGGTCACATGCCCTTGCCAGCTGCCCACCGCGCTCTTCCAAACCGGATTGGCATCTTCGCTTTTGAACAATCGGTATTGCCCGGAACATCCTGACGTGTGACCCAAGCATTGTAGTAAGCCAGACCTGTGCGCCCTTGATGGTGCCCATGGAGGAAGTTGGGATCGTTGTTCTGGAGAATGCGTCCCATTACGCCTCCTTCAAGATAGCGGGTGATGGAACAGATCGGCTTCATGATCTTGCTGAAGTCGTAAGCGGCGTTGCTGAGGCCGGTAAGGTGTGCCACGGGTCTTGTAGCCCCGTTTCCAGCCTCGACCTTTCTGGTGATGGTGCCCTTGGTCACATGCCCTTGCCAGCTGCCCACCGCGCTCTTCCATACTGGATTAGCATCTTCACTTTTGAACCAGGCCACCATGGAAGACTGGGCGGCCGGCTGAAGCTCTCTGTGGAACAGTCCTTTTTTATCTGACATCGGGAACCCATGCTCGAGCACCTTCCACCTGTCCATGCGCATTGCATCATGCCTTCTGCGATCGGAACGTAGTGACCGCTGCAGTCTGCCTCCGGCAAATGTGAGCACGAGCTTCCCTCCGCCGTGGCGCCCTGGCACGGGGCGAGGACCTCAGAAGTCTCAGGAGGCCGCTCCTCGTGCTCCTCGCTCGTGATGCCCGAGCCGACGGGTGGCGAGTTGACACTGAAGGACCATTTGTCTCCCGCCACATTGTCTACTATGTTGGCCACCTTGGAGTTGCTGATGACATCTCCGATGTCGGAAATCGCGAAGTCCGTTAAGGCAGCAATGGCCCGCGTCCTGCTCTCCGGGGAAACCAGCTCGTCCGGCATGGAGTCCAAAATCAGAGCGAACTGGGCCGCCAGGTTCACCAATGGGATAGTCAATGACTACAAGCCCTCTCCACAAAAGCCGCACCACGGAGATGTGATAAGGAAGTTCAGCAGCAATTGAACTTTCAAGATGTAGCCCGCACAAGTTAGAATGGGTGCGAGTGAAGATCCAATCTCCGAATGGAAACGCCCGCTTCGTTGGTAGACCTGGTAGAGACGAGGAGCTGGGTGACCAGCGCGTGGGTCTCAGGGCCGTAGTCTTCAAAGCTCCACTCGACTGCAGCTGGGGGTTTCGGGGGATCCTTTAGGTCGGCCAGCTTCTGCAACAACTCGGCTTGTCTGCGCGGCATCGGCTGCGAGTGCTTCTTAATGACGAGGCTGGGTCCCCTGTGATGCACCGTTGCCTCTTGGCCGGCAGAGGGGAACTCCGTGGTGGCCGCGGTCTGCAGCAGCGATGCCCCGCCCTTCATCGCTTGAGCCACCAACTTGGTGGCCAGCTTGGCGAAGGACTCGATGAACTCCTGGAAAATGTCCCCCAGGCGGGTCAAGAAGTTCAAGGGAGCGACGTTTGAGATGATCTTCTAGCCGAGACACTTCAACATGTCAATTGGCTGTGAGCCCACGCAATCATGAAGAGTCTCAATGAGCTTCAGCGGCGGAGGCATGAGCGCCATGATGTTACCATCGACGATGTCCACCAACTGTCCGGGTAAGAGAGTCATGATGTTGGGAAGAGGGATATGCTTCTCCCCGAAGTGAAAATCGAACAGCTGCGTCTTCTGCCCCATCAAGGTAAGTTGGCATTTCAGGTTGCCGAAGTTGATTCTCAGCCCGCTCTTGTCAAAAGACCTGAAGCTGGGAAAATTGGTGCCGGCGCAGCTGGCACCAAAGTCCGTGAAGCCCTGGCTGAGAATCCGGATGGCGACCTCGGCGTCGACCGTATTCGTCGCGAGCCAGTGCGCCTTGTCTTTGGCAGACTCGTAGCCTTGGAGCAGCTTGTCGCCAATTTTCCCGCCCGTCCTGTCCCATGCATCCTCGAACCCCACCTCGCAGCCTCGGCTTCCTCGGCTTCAGACAGAGAGCCCTTCAACCGGCCTCGGTGTCTCTCATGCAGCATTCCGTTCTGGCGCTGTCTGTTGTGCTTGAGCATCACTCGCTTCAGGACATCGGTTGCCTCGTTCAACCGTGTTTCTGCATCTCCGTGCTCCGTTTCGACGAAAGCTCCGGCGCTTTGTTGATCTTCGCCGTTCACCTTCTTCTCCAGGGACTGAATCCTGTCTTCTTGCGACACGATCTTCTTCGTCTGCTCTTCCAGCCTGGCCTGCTGCATCTCAGCAACTGCCTCCAGCTGTGCGACTTTGATCAGCAAGAACTCCAGGTTTCTTGCCAACTCACCAGAGCCTTGCATGGCCTCTCTCTCGTTCGAACCAGTCTGGTTCTCCGAGGCAGGGTTGTCAATCCTGCTGATGTCCTGCATTTCTTCATGCAGCCTTTCGGCAACAACATCCTCCACAATCCTGTTCGTGGTTGCGTTCGTGGAGTTGGTCAATGCAAAGGGGTCTCGACTAGTTTGAAGGACCATACGGTGGTCCCAAAGAACGCCCACGCCATCACGAGGCGCATGGAGCCAACCTTCAATGTCGCCGACATGGCGAGACGGAGCGGCTCCCTAGCTCCAAGCTTGAAAACAGTCTCTGCGAAAATGGCCTTGAGGGTTGGGTTTGGGTCTCTGACCCTGACCACGGCAAGGGGTCTGGTAAGATCATCTTCTCTACAGCTGAGACGCTTCTGATACACTGAGGTCCTGGCAGATACACGGAGTGCTCGTGCCGGTTCTCGAATGTGGCGCTGACATTGTTTTGAGGCACAGTGTCTCCTTCCGCTGCCACCGAGGACTCACCTCGCCAAATGGACTACTTTCTCGCAGTTGTGTAGGTCCGTCGGTCGGGTGAGTAGGTGGGCAGGCAGCTTGGAAGGTTGGTAGGCTACAACCTCTGCCTCGTGAGACATAGAAAACCCAAGGATGTCATGTCATGATTCGCCTCGGCCCCGGCCGAAGCGGTCGGAGGTTCCCTCTTTCCCCGCCCGAAACCTTCTTCCTCTCGTCTCACGACCAGAGATTCTTCCTGAAACTCAGCTGTGACCGGCAGGAAGTGGACGACACCAAGTTACAACAATTCAGTGTACCTGTGAGATCAATTGCAACCTTCTAGTTACCAGTCGAGTGAAGAGATCGTCAATGGATCCAATCAGATTGAGCGGCCGCCATACTCATCATAGTCTGCGTCTGGCAGAGCGACTTGAACGTCGCGCGGCTTGTTCCAGACCCAGTAATTCGCAGACCATTTCATGCCCTCTTGCCTCGGCGACGTGTGGGGGACTGTGGGCCATGACTTACTTGCTCTCGGCTCAGAAACCCAAGAGAACTGCATTCGCATGAAGATTGCCGAGGAGCACTGGACAGGAGGCGTGCAGGCTATTCCTTACAAGGCCGCTGAATTTGTGAGCAACGTGTATCGAGCTCATCCAGTCTGTTCCAAGCCCGTGTCTCATTTGGAACTACACTCTTGACATCCGTACTGTGAAACCAGAGTTTATAGCTGTGGATGACATGTCTCGGATCAGAGTTTCCATTGGGCCGCAGGGAATACCAAAGCAAGACGGCGCCGATCTCCGGCTGGACCTTGAGGCCCTTCTCACAGCTGTGCATGTCCTGCGGGAATCATGTACCCTCAAACGCACAGCACTGTGCTGGGTTACATCCCGGCGGTTTACATAATTAAGTAATCGCCAGAAAGGGTGCGGGCCACTTCCATGGACCCAAGAGTCTAAGGCAGCAATGATGTCCGGCTGTGTTGCATAAGACTTTCTGAATGCCTCCGGCTGTGGCAGAGCATGTGCCCGCGGAAAGAGCGTCTCCCCACCCTGACTGACCTTGGCACAGTACATACAACTAGTTCAAGAACACGAGAGACTGCTCGCTACAGCGTTACACTGTTGTCTGAACGGACTCGCAGAAGCGACCAGGCGACATTGGTCAGGTACCAGAAGACGGTAAGCAGGCGATTTCGGTGCCCCTTGTCGATGTAATCCTGGGATCGAGAGAAAGGCGGGGGCAAGGAAAAGTTTCACGAAGCGAGGCCTCATCACCGTACCGCTGGAGCTGTACCTCTATGCACTGGAATACTGAACCGTGAAAAAATGGCGCTACGAGTTGCACTCTCAGTCCACAGGGGACTGCTGACATCTCTTTCTATCTGCATTTATATGTGTGCATGTATATGTCTACAGGTAATGTATATATGTAGATGTGCGTGTGTGTGTGTGTAATGAATCAGTGAATCAACTAGCAGCATGCAGTCACGTTCCTGCGAAAGGAGCCAACATCCGAGCTTCGACACTGTTCTGATAGTACTGGGGGTCGAAGTTGTCAGTGTGGGCGGCATAGAACTCACCCAGCCGGTATCTCAAGATCTGGACCTGTTTACGAGGTTGTTCCCTCCAGGGTTGTTGGGTTCTGCCGGCGGCTTGTGGTAACAGCTTCATTTCTGTATGTTGCGGCATCGGGGATTGCGTGCAGGATGGGCTATATCCATAAAGACGGAAATGAGGCTGGCGCGGAAGGTCGAGAAAACCAGGGAGAGAGAGCTAGACAGAGAGAGAGAGAGAGACAGAGACAGAGACAGAGAGAGAGAGAGAGACAGAGAGGATCAAAGAGTGCTCCAATGCGGAAACACGGCAGAAATGGAGAAGAACTCTATAGTTAGTTACAGTTAGTTCGGCCTAAACCCGGAACCCTTCACAGCTTTATGAAAATTCTGCCAACCCTACAGATTACAGAGGCGGAACCTCCTCGTTGTGGTGCACCGGCACACGCGTCAGGTTGCTGATGCGGTGGTCCAACTCGGTGAGCCTCAAAGAACACCAGAAAACAACCCAAGAATCCGCGAGTTAGGCTCACGGTGCCACAAAGAATACACACAGAGGCGAGGGCCGACTTCCTCTGCCTCTTCAGCACTCCCATCCGCTAGCCTGGAACATCCGAAAGCCCAAACCCGCTTCAAGCCCAAGGAGCAGCGGGCTTTCACTGCTCTCCAAGCGGGCTTGGGTGCTGGTCCGGAACTCTTTCGTGGCCTCCAGGAAAGCTGGTCGGTCTTCTGTTGAGTTTATAGGGCTTCGACGACTTGGTGGTTGAATGCTAAACGAGGCTGTCGTGGTAAAGACCTAGCTGGCTCCTCCAACACCCTGTCGGAGTCCTTGCCCCGGTGGTGCGTGTCCATGGGCACGATGGGCGACTCCGACATGTTGGCCTCCGGGCCCAATGCCAGAATTGTGAAGGCTAGGACGGCTAGGAATCCCTGAACCCCAAACCGCAGATGCCCAGACATGTAGGTAGCAGCTTAAACTGAATGGTGCGACGAAGCATCGAAGCACACAGAAGCCACGGCCGCTCCAACATGTACCCCACAAAAAGACAACAAGAAGAAAGGGCAAAGTAGCAGCAGACAAGCCGAAGGAAAGCAGGTCATTACTGACTCTGGCCTCTCCCATGGCAATGATGGTCTGGCATTCCTCGAGTCTGTCTCTTCAGATGAGGTTCTTGGTTCGAAGCTTCGTCTCTTGGGTCTGAAGTATCCCACCACCACGACTGCAAGCGGATCACCCTTGCTTGGTCATGTGTCGCCCGTCTACCCGATAAGCCAGAGCCCAGGAAACCCAGAAGATAGCCCAAAGCCGTTTGAAACCCGGGCCGGGCCCCGCCCCCGGGGGGGAAACCTCCTCCCGCAGGAAGCCGCGCACCAGGAAGACCACGGGCTGCACGGACACCGTCTTCAGCCTTACTCGAGCCGAGCTCTCGCGGCTTAAGATGTGGGCGGTGGCGGAGTTTTCAACAAGGAGGGCTTTCTCAAGCTTGCCAGCGGCTACCTGAGCCCATACATGGGTCGAGTGCTCTCACAAGCCAGGCTGGCAAGGCTCGTAAATCCATGAGCGCGAGAAAGGTCTTGATACTCTGGCTTCGAACTTGCCAATCCCTGCGATTGATGTTGCTCAGAGCAACACTCGAACCCCCAAATTGCAGTGAAGTGTCTCGTAGGTCGTGCCGGGAAGGGCTCGCACGTAACCTGAGGCTCCGAGAACTCAGCTTTGCCCTGGGTGCTCCCAAGAAGGGCCGGCAAGCTAACACGGGATGGTGTTGCCGTTACCCTAGTTTACTCCCCGCCGGCCCGGCAATCAAAGTGCAGAACTAGGCGCCGACTCGCACTGGAGGCCAAAACCTGGGAAGCACCGGGGAAGGGCCTCCGCAGCTTTCGAATCGTACTCGGAGGCCGGTTTGGGGGCTCTGCCCTTCTGCTTTCGGCTCCAAGGCTCCGACTCTTTGAGACGTCGACGCCCAGTCCAGGGCTGTTTGACAACCGACGTGGAAGTTAGAGGAGGCTTTCATGGTACAGTGTGTATTCTCACAAGGAGCCCTATCAGGCATGATGTTGGCCAATAAAGATCGAGCAGCCATTGCCCGCCTTCGAAAAGGAGCACGAGCTGGGCATCCAGAACCTCGAGTCAGCTTTGAGGGCCAATTTGCGAGACTGGTGCGTTTGCCATTGCTACCCGGCTGCCCTAAACGCATGTTCTAACTGAAGACCTGACACATGGTTCCGGCTCTCATTTAACCAGAAGATCCACACAGCCATCAAAATCATCAGGACATCCGTGCAGAGAGAAGGCTTCCGCGGTCGAGGCCAGTCGACGTCCGCCCGGCTCGAAGAGACCGAAGGGCTGCTTCAGGTGGAAGTTTCCCCACTCGTTGGTGGCCTCAAAGGATTTCTCAAGGGCTTCTGGCAAGTAGAAGCGGGGGCTTGCGGAGCGAGTCGCTGCAATCATGAGGATTGAAGACTCCGAATCCAGAAGCTTAAGAGATATCCCGCCGCAGCAATATGCAGGCAAACCGTCGGTCCTTCGTCAAGTGAAGCAGATATTGCAGATGCTTCCGGAAGGCTCCCCAGTCCGCATCGACCACCTGGGCATGCAGGCTCCGAAAGCGTCAGTGGCATCTTGGTCTCAACTCGAACCTGACTCAAAGCTTGAACTCCACACCCAGCTTCCCGAACTAATGACGCTTCCAGGAAAGCCACGTCTGGAGGGAGCTCGGACAGAAACGGGTTCTCCTCGTCAGACACGGCCATGTCGTAGGGCGGACGGACTTGTTGTGCCAGCGGCTGTGTCTCCCAGTACAATCGTTTCTCCCGTTTCTACAGGTAGTAGCTTCCTTGTAAGCAGTGGCACCGCTCCATGCATCCCGTCTTCAGCGGTGAGGGCAGTTTCTACCAGCAGCCGCAGCGCAGTTAAAGCTTCAGACTAGGCCCTGACTAGGCTGCAAGATCAATCAGCAAAACCCTCTTGAATATCGAAGAATGCAAACGGCGCTCCTCTCTGACGCCATTGAGCTGCGCTTCAAGGAACACTGGGCCATCCTGCCGACGCTGCGCAGGCAACGGTCGGATTTAGGTGTGCCGAAAACTTTAGCCTCAGTGTTGTCGATCATCTATACATTGGGTTAGGCCTCTGGCGGCACCATCATCGTTGATCCGACATTTGGAAACCACAACCCCGTATCGTGCATTCTGTCGCTGCCTCCTTCTCGCGCCAGAGGCACAGCACGTGCAAGCCCTGCGATGAGAGGAATCTCGTAATCGAACCGAGGCCAGCAATTTCAAGGCTAATTTAGCATTGGCCGCCGTAGCGCTACAGCTGACGACTCATAACTTGTGATAAACTTGTAGGATTCGCGCCCCTATGTCAGGCTCGGGGCTTACATTGTGGGTTGGAGGCAAACAAGCCCGATACTGTTGGCAACTTTACCTCCCTCGCTTTTCTCGAGTAAGACAAAGACCCCCTCCTGGTTGCATTGAAGTGTTGTGGCCTGAAGATAGCGAGGCTCATCCATTCGCTCGAACTGCTCTCTATCAGTGAGCCAGTAGGCATATCCTCAGCCAGAGGCATAATGTCGGGCCATCGAGTGATGGAGAGCAGCCAAACGAGCCTTTGAGGGCTAGGACTGCAATCATTGTAGCTACCGTCGTCCTGCGAATACTCGGCCGTAGGCAATCACGATTCTCACCACTGCGCAACTGTGGTTACACACCTTGGGCTTGCTGGGACGCTGTACATCGGGCCGGGCATCTCTCGTCGCATGGGCTCACAGAGCTCGACGCTCTGCGCACCAGGAGCCACGTCAGAAGCGAAGCAAAGAAAGGGAAAGCAGCCATGGCTCAGGGGACACCCCCAAAGTCCCTGACGTTCCTTGGCTTTTGTGGTGTGGGTTTGCTTTGGGTCATGGCAGTAGGGGCTTTTCAAGGCAACGGTGTCGGCTGGGTTGTCCCTTCCACGAGAACGGCCTGGAGTTTTGCCTGCGTCAGTATAGATCGGATTGGCGGTGAGGCGAGAAACTTAAAGGTTGTCCAGTTCCATGATACATGGTTCTTCGGGTGCGAACGAACAGGCCTTCGAGAGGCAAGCTGCGGCAGGCAGCCCCCAACCCTACAAGTACAATCGCCTTGGCCTTGTAAGGTAAGTATTCAATCCGCTTAGCCCAGCACCCCAGAAGCGGTAGCTGTGGCTCAGTGGCTCTTCCACTAAGGCTAGCCCTTCGGATAGATTCTCTTTGCTCTTTTGCGCACGAGGCCCCGGCGAAGAGCTGGCGCAACCTGTCGCCCATCTCGGCTGCGCCTCTCCGCAACTCCTCCGTGCCGTGCCAAGCCGCGAAGTTCGCTGGAGGCCCTTTTAGTTCGTATATTCCACACTGAGACATGCACGGTTTCGAAGTTCCCGAAGTGAGGCCTCAGAGCCCTGCCGAAATAACCGTTCAGCACAACACCGGAGGATGCGATCCTGCGCAAAGTGCGCCATGGGATTCGGAGCTTGCCATTGTGGCTTCCGGTGGCCTCATGGCTGGGGATTGTGGCTTCTGGGCCACGTCATGAAAAGCGGAGCGCAGGTCCTCACGGTGTGCATGTGTCTACATGACTATACATGCGTTCGTACGTGCATAAAGACATATATGAGCACATTCACGCACCCATGCAAGTAGCTTTTAAAGTCTATTTCATGGGAAGGGGTGGTTTTGTTATGTTATGTTTCTGTAAATAGCGGCATGGGACGTCTGAGAGGGGTTTCTGCGAGAGTGAAGGCAAGCCTTTGATTCATGTGCATGCCAAGCCAAGGCTCAAGATACGCTCCCACTGATCCTGGCAGGGGTGGCGAAGCGGTTTCGGAGGCTTTCAGTAGAGATTCATAGGCATTCTGCCTAAACTCCATGTCACTGACCGAAGCATCAACCCTGCAAATGTCAACTGTAGAGGTTTAAAATACATGGAAGCTAAGCCCAGGAGACGCAAAACCTTAACCAAAAGCTTTCACCATGAATTCCAAAACCAGCAATGCATCTAAGGAGCAGTGAATGGATGCTGGCACATACCAGTAACTACCAAGTGCATGCATTCGGCGTCATCTGTAAGCAGGTCGCCGTTATCTGTAAGCAATACCTTCAAGCTGCACGCAGTGTGCCAGCGTAAGTCTGTGGAACGACTAAGCCCGCTTCGAGTCCTCCTCGAGGCTCGCCGACGGTTCCGCCGAAGGCCCAGCGCAGTACCCAGCAGCGCGGCCGCACGCACGGGCGCGGTGCAAAGGGCGTAACCTTGGAAGGGCCTGCCGGGGTGGCAGGGATGCTCCAGGCATATTGGGGTCTCTGTGGAGACGGTCCGATAGATCGGCAATCTGCGAGCTGCCCAGCAGCTGCAAGGCCAGATGACCTGTCTGTGACTCATCTGGGAAGGGTCTATCTTTGGGGATGCAACTCTATGGCTCTGGAAGGCTCTCTGGAGACGTGTCCAAGACAGTCATGGCAGGTCTGTCTTTTGTGCAGAAAGAGCTCAAGAGTGGGAATGCTGTGCAAGGGTAAGTCTGGTCTCGATTCGCTCCATCCGAGAGTACGCGAGAGCGAAGAGCCCCGAAGACCAAGAGGTAAACCCGAAGCCCTTCTGGCGTCGAACAATTGATGAGAACTCTGTCCGATTCCGAGAGCCGATGCTCACTGAATGTGAGCTCTCGAGTTGTCTTGTAGCCTCTTAATTCCCTCTAGGGGAGCAGCCGTCCCCATTTCGTGAAACCCGGCCTGCCTACCTGAAAGGCCCCTTTCCCACCCGTTTTCGGCCTCGTTGGCGACCTTCCAAGTGTTTCGGAGGATGCCCGGGCGAACCGGGGCGGCTGAGGAGGGATGGCCGACGACGGCCGTAGTGGGTGCAGCCTTGCTGGCTGCACGGAACTGAAAACCCCTGTGGCAACACTCCATAACATCAAGTGCCCGACTGGAACTGTCTACTCCGAAATCTGCAGCACCATGCAGCACCCAAAACTTGGAACTACCACACAGGAAGTACCCCAAACCCGATGAACCCTAGATCCTCAATTTGAGGTTTAATGGCTTCCCAAGCTGCACGCGGCGGAGCAGCTGGCAGCATTCTCTGAAAGTCCAAAGGGGTGGCGCACTGTAGGTGGAGCGACTGCAGCAAATCCAAATGGCTGCAGCACACAGCAAGCCATCGGGGCCTGATTAAACCCTCTGGACGCGGCGATGTGCACACGGTGGCCATATAAATGCATCAATTCGAGCGTCGACCATTGTGCGGTAGTTTGGCCTAGGAGTCGTGCCCAGCTGGGAATGGGATTGGTGTCTCCCCTAACCGCCGCATCTTCTGATATCAAAGTCAGACATGGAATGCAACTGATCCCACCTGCTAGGGGGATCCCAGCCAATCTCCTGGCCCTAGAGAATCCGCTTGAAAGGCTCTCCAATCCTTCGTCACTCCTTCCAGGGCTCCTGCTGCTGCCGCACCTCGGGGCTGCCCCGCCTCTCCTGGGCGCGTCGGTCTTGTCAAAGTGGGCTTTGCTTCAGGGGGCACTCGGCCAGGAGAGACAGAGCCAGAGCCAGAAAAAAAGAGGGAGAGCGACACGGACTGTTACAGAGTGTCTGTAAGGGTTTCTGTAAGGGCGGCTACTATAAGGGTTTATTACAGGGGCTCCAACAATTACAGGGCTTCGATCTTGAATTCCATCCTTTCGGTGCCTCAGGGCCTGGTATCCTTTGCTTGCATCTTCGATTTGCGCGAAGACTACTTCGCCTTACCATGCACACACAATCACACAAACACATGCGTGCATGCCCATCTATCTATCTGTCTATCTATCTTTCTGTCTGTATGGATGGATGTATGTATGTATGTGTATAAACACACACACGTATACATATATATGGTCAGGCGTCTGGCGTTCCCAGCCCCCCCCCCCCCCCACGGCAGGGGTGGGGGGGGGGGGGGGGGGGGGGGGGGGGGGGGGGGGGGGGGGGGGGGGGG
>BGNK01002630.1:62702-96026 GCA_003297005.1 Symbiodinium sp. clade A Y106
GGGAAGAGGGAACCCACACTCCATCCCACAGGGGGGGGGGCCATCCTGGACCATAGACCATGGAGGGGGGGGGGGGGGGGGGGCCGCGGAGCGCGTGACCATATATATATATATATATATATATATATTTGCGGTAGAGGCCACAAGTTCTTCATCGAGCGGGGTTCACGAGCGTGACAGGACCGCGGTTTTTGAGGCCCTCACGTCACGTTGACCCCGAAAATCCCGAAGATCGCCAGTGCCTTTTTCAACCGCTGCAAAGCCGTCGGAACTCGAGGGCAAGAAGGGCCGAGTCCGCCATCTCTTCGAGGAGGCCGGGCACAGAACCCGAGTTGGTGCCTTCCACCTGCGTTACGGCTCTGTTCTTCCACGGAAAATGTGTCAGACACTGGGCTACGGCTCGTTCCGGCTGGCTAAGGTTGGCTATCTGCACTGCGAGCCGAGGTGCAGCCAGCAGCGTCGCACTGTAGCCGATGGCATCAGCTTGGAGACTCACAGTGGGGAGTTGCTGCAAAATGGCCAGGGCATGCTGCCAGGCTGCAGCATTCCCGCAAGCCACCAAAGCTGAATTGTACCTGAGCTGGCTGGGGACATGCAGAGAGCTGGTTCACCCGAAGCGAAATTGCACATGTCACCGCAAATCCGTTCGCAGTGCTTCGGGTCGCAGGGCGAGGCCGACAGGAGCGTCTCTGAAAGCGCATGCCTGAGTCAGATGCACCCTAGGTTCTGGGCTCCCACCCGAAGTTGGCGCTGTTGGGTTTCAACTTCTGTGCCTGAGAGAGCAGCGACAAGACCTCCTCCCAGAAGGCAGCAGTTGCACAGGCCGCCATGGTGGCCAAGAGGCCCAGGGACGAGACCCGGACACCGAACAGAGTCCTGAGGTCGGAGAAGTCCACAAAACTGGAAAACACAATATTACCAGCAACATTCCGTTATCAAGGAGTGGTGATGCATAGGCTCATGAAAACTTTAGTCAAACTTAGTCTTTCAGATTTACGTGATGCCATCTCAGGTCACTGCGGGTTCTGTTCAACCCTTTCGGTTTTGGCAGCCAGTGAGTATGCAGTGGCACCCAGCGGCCCGCCAATCTTAAACACACGCATCGGGGTTCACGACAGGCGTCATATGCCTCAACAATGAGAGCGTCAGCATCCAGTCTCCTGCCTGGCAAGCTCCAAGGGAGGCACTGCAACTGACGCTGTCCGGCCGCAGGTGGCAAATCCTCACATGCCACAGGGGTGCTAGAGACAGGAGCCTGGGTCCATCTGGGTCCTGTGTATGTTAAGCCCGAGTCTCAGCCGAAGTCCTACAAGCCGAACAATCTGCCTTTCGCCACCAAGGATCGCCAAATGTCTAGATAGATCCAAGGCCTCGCGCCACTTTGTCACGCTGCCACAGGCACTGATCGCGGAGTTGACAGATGTTACATCCAGTCGCAGGCATCTCCTCATACTATCTGCAAACAACCCGAGAAACGACCTTCCTCCATCTTCAACATTCTTTTTACAATTTGTGAAAGCCCACGAGAAGAAGAGCGAGACAGAGAGAGAGAGAGAAGGAAACACCGGCCCGGTACCTGCACAAAAAATCCCGCAGCAGCACTGCTTGAAGCCACTGCCCACCACGATCCGAGGCAGAAATAATGTTGCTGCAGCTCACGATGTTCAATTCTATGTTCTCAGTGGCCATGCCTGTCAACCCGTCCGTGGCACCTTGCCAGCGACTGATTCTGCCTTGCGCCGAAATCGCAGCCGTGTGCGAAATGACATCATGTTGCAACGAGTTGGCTTCAAAAAGTTGAAAAAAGTCAACTGCAAGCTTCCAGAGCGCAGCATCCGCACAGGCACTGAGTAGCGTGTTTAGCGTGGTCACATCGGGCGGAAGGTGGACTCTCGCGAGTTCGGAAAAAAGCGCAATGCCCAACTGCCAGCGCCCAGCTTTCGAGCAGGCATTGATGGCAGTGTTGTAGCTGATGAGGTCTGCTAACCGGCCATGCTTCAGTTCAGACAGAATGCAAAGGCCTGCCTGCCATTTGCCAGCCCTCTCACAAGCACTGATGACTGCGTTGCAGGCTGGCACGTGCACATCCAAGCGGATTCTCTTTAAGCCGTCCAGCAAGCAAAGGGCCATTTCCCAGTGCTCACACTGTCCGCAGGCGCTTACGGCAGTCGCATGGAGGACGGGGAGGTTGGACAGATCAAAGCCTCTCACGCCAGCGGCAGTCCTGAACGATGCAAGGAGAGAAAGTGCTGCTTCCCACTGCACCCCCGTAGCGCATGCGGACATGGCCGCTGCGAAGCTGACAGCATCCTCACGTTGCTTCGCACAGAGCTCCGTGAATAGGACGAGTGTCTGCTGCCAACTTGAGCCCTGTTCGTACGAAGACATGGCAGCGGTCCAGCTGGCGGTGGCACATTGCATGATCTCTTGCACTGCCCAGAAGTGCTGTACTGCCGCTTGCCATGCAGATGCCTTTGAGCGAATGGACAAGGCCGTGGTGAGAGCCGGGGCATCAATGAAAACTCCATGCCCCTGCTGCGCCAAAAAGAGGAGACCTCCTTGCCAACTCCGTCTGTCGATCGAGTTCACAGCAGCATTCACCGAAATCCCAGAAACTCGGAGGTGCTTCATCACCGCCTGCCCCAGAAAGAGCAAAGGCCTGTGCCACTCTCTCGGCGGTAGGCATGTAGCCATGGTGGTACAGCTCACCTGGTTCAGACGCAAACCTTGAGGGAAGGCGTCTCCAAACACGGCAAGGGCCCTAAGCCACTGTGAGCTGCTACAAGCAGAGACGACCTGATTCAGAGAGATCATATTCTTCCGTAGAGACGTTTTGTCCAAGTAGGACAAGAGCAGGGCTGCTTGTCGCCACTCTGCTGCACGGGCGATGCATCGCAAGGCCGCCCCATAACTGAGGATGCTCCTCTCAAGGCTCAGGATTGAGAAGCAAGCGAGAAAGGTCAATGCCTGGTGCCACCGACGCTTGGCCCCCAGGACGGAATTCAATGTAACGGTGTCTGGCTGTAGTCGATGCTTCTGAAACCGATGAAAAAGCACCAGCGCACTTGACCAGCTAGATGCCTGCACGCAGGAGCTGATTGCAACATTGCAGTCGTATGCTGTAACTTCTTCAAAGCGATGAAAAAGAAGCGATTGCTGCCAAGCAGGGTCTGTCTGTCCGGCTGACTTCTTTGTGAGCGACGCTCCGGCGGTTGCATGTGCAACCATTCGGCCCCGTGGAATTCCATGTGCACTGACGATTCACGATGCCAGCACCTCACCACACAGTCTGGCCCGTCGAAGCATTCACGCCGCAAAACTGCGACTTGAACAGGCAAAGCCTCCGCCACACGCTTTCTTTCTACATGCTGAAGCAACTGGCGGTGGGTCATCAATCTACACAAGCTTGCAGCAACAAGCCCGCGGCTGCAGGAAAACGTTGAAAAGCAGACCGTATGAAGCCGTCGTGCTGTAGCATTTCCAATCTGCGCAAGCAGGCTTTATGTGATGGAGAGCGTTGCCCTCCCTTCCGTGGAATCTTAGCTCCTCGCCACACCATCACCTGGAACGCCCAGGAGCAGTGTCAGCCTTAGTCATTCCACACTCAGAAACCGTGAGCGGAATCACGAGGAACGCCATGCGTGATCATGAAATGCCTGAATGCGTCTCGAGTGCTAGTGCATGCAGCTGTTGCGAGAATGCATGGCTCTGGCCATTGGCAAGGTGCTCCGTGCTGCTGCATGCGATCATGCTGATTGCCAGCATATTATGTCAGATTCGCCAGATTCGCTCAGAAGTTCTGCAACCTGAGATGAGCCCGCGAACCCGGGTGAGGGCTGGACTCCGAGCCATGGAACGCGTCCCGGCCCCTGCCAAGCCCAAGACAGATTCATGTCTCAATATCACGCAACCAAATTGGCCATTTAAAGTCTGCAGTTTCGAGGTTCTGCGATACTCCACCAACACGCCTGGATTTACTGCACCTGGGCACAACTATTGCAGTGACAAGCGCCAGCGATGTCAGAAGCAGTTGCGTTCAGAGATGGAGCGACGGCGATGCGGTCTCTCCTGTAACATCTCCTAGATTCGACGATATCGTGAACCCCAAATTAAATTGCAGCATGGCAGAGGACAGCCCCTGCAATGCAGTCAGGGACGCAGGCATGGCTTCTCCATTGGATCTTACGGAGGCAAGTCGAGCAGCTTCGCCCGATCTAACAAACCCCTGAGAAGCGGCTCGAAGGATCCCCCTGCTCAAGGCTCCCAAAGCTCGAAACCGCCTGTAGCCGTCGAACTGGTAGCGGAACAAGGACTTGCATTGCCCCGAGGCCGACAGACCTCGAGATTCGGCTTCGGCTCCCAAGTTTGCTTCTCCGGTCCCGATGGAATGCTGTTAAGATTGGCCTACTCTTGGTCCAATGCTTGAATGCCACGGCTGCTGGTCGCTAGAGAGCGCGAGCCAGGCCAAATCTGCGTATTTGCCGGCTTGTAACACTGGATGTTCACATGATGGCAACGCATACAGCAGGCATCGACAAAACATGGGCATTCAGCTTCAGCTGAAGGAAAAGGAATAACCTGTGCTTTATTGCACTTCCACTCACAAGATCCAACAACAACCCTCCTGCTGGGAACTGCGCAGGTCTCCAAAAAAGCAGCAAGCAGCTTGCACCCCTTGCCTACAGATTAAATCAACCTGCAGTGGCACGCCCGATGGATGCAGGAGCTTGGGCGTCGCACGCTCTGAAATGAGCTGCACCTGCACACTAGAGTAGCTGCAGAGTTTTCAAGCGGCGTGACTGTGAGAAAGCAGCAGAGTTTTCCAAACTCGAAACCATCGCTGACTTGCCAACGAAATATGTGCGTAGTTTGGTCGTTTCGTGGCTCTGGGCTCTGGAGCCGACGGAAAGCCGCACCTTGGCCAGGAAGGAGAAGTCCGTAGCAATCGCGTCATGCAGCAGTTGCGGCTGCGACGCATCTGGTGGCGCTCAGGATGCAAGAACTGGGCCCGAGCTTCGAAAGCACAGTTCGGGTCCTGACTCACGTCGGCCGACTCAACAACTCAGTGTCACTTCGAAGCCTAAGAAGACTAAGAAAAAAGCCCGACAAACGATTTAAAAACCCCCAGAAATTTCCAGGCCCGGGCCTGATCCGAGCTCCTCCTCGTAAGCCTCGCCGAAGAGAGCAAGGCTAGGAGCTCCCGAAAAGCATGGCCAAAGTGTCATTATTGGCCAGTAGGCCCTGTAGCACCAGGATATACCAGGACGGACTGGCTTGAGGCACCCACAGGAATCAAGTCCGTCCGCACACACTGCTGCGCAGCCTGGGCCGCAACCAGAAATTCATCACACCATTCCCAAATTTATAAATCTCTGAAGCATCATCCAAGAAGGGTCAGGTTTGCACATGGCTTGGAGCCCGTGCAAGAAGAGCTACCAATTGTATGCCGACTGGTGCTATGGAGAAATCCACAACATGCATGTCTTCTTTGGTAGACTGGCCTCGAACGGCGAGTTGAGCAATGCGGGGCTGCCTACGATCTCCCATGCCTGGCAACAAGCACCAACGCCAACCTTTTCGACACCGTAGAGCGGCAGCAGCACACTGCCTCCTAATCCATGGCTCATGTTCAATTTTGCGACGGGACTGTCAAGCCCTGAACCCGAGGCGCACCATGCGCCGGATCAAGTCTGACCGCGGCTCGTCTGCTGGAACGAAGCGCCCACAGCCTCAGCCACAGAATTTTCAAACACGATCGGCGTATCCGCGTATCCGAATCCCCCCTTAGATGTGCTGGGTGCCTTCGAAGACGAACCTTGCAGCATGACCGTAAACGAAATCTCAGAGTATTTGTGCTCGCGTCCTGGCACAAGGGCGGGTCAAGATCGGGTGACTCCTTGAAAAGGTCCCTGCAGCAAACTTCGAGGCTTCGCCTACCAAGCAGAGATGTGCACATGCAGCTGGCTGGCACGATTAATAGGAGTTCCTACAGGCTAGCAAGCATGGTGCCGCCCGCCTGGCGAAGGCTTGAAACAATCCGCGTGGTGAGTCCAAGCTTACGGCAGTCTTGTCTTGCACTTGTGACAGCTACCATAAGTTCATGGTACCTCGGCACGATCTGCAAGCTCCCTGGTTCACATTCACAGCTCCAGAAGAACCCGCATGAAATTAAACGACATGCTTGAAACGACAAAGCCCTCGAGTCGAGATGCAGCTCTGATTTGAGAAAACCTTGAATTCGAACACGCCTCCATTTCAGCTCTCAAGCCTCCTCCGGCTTGGGCGCTTCTTTCGGCTCCGACTTAGGCAGCAAATTCTCCCAAATGGGCTTCTGCACCTCCCAGATGCTCTTTGCACATTTCTGGAAAGTCGACTTCTCGGAATCCGACAAGGGCAGCACCGCCACGCGCTGCACGCCATGGCTGGAGAGGCTACAAGGGAGGCTCAGGAAGACATCGCCCTCCACGTCGTAGAGGCCACGCACACAAGTTGAAACTGGGATAATCGTGCGGGTGTCGTTCAGCACGGCCTTGCAGATGTAGGCGGTCGACATACCAATGGCCCAATTGGTGTAGCCCTTCAGGCTGATGATGTCATAAGCAGAGTTCACAACTGACTTGTGGATTTTCTTCAAAGTGTCGTTCGGCTCCTCGCCAGGCTCCAAGAGAGGAAGGGCGCCCACACGGACCGAGGACCAAACAGGGATAGAAGAGTCCCCATGCTCACCAATAATGTATCCATGGACGTTCTTGGGATCCAGGTCCATGGACTGTGCAATCAGCGTCTGGAACCGGGAGGTATCTAAGCAGGTGCCTGCACCGAAGACTTTGCCCTGTGGGAAGTCAGGACCAGCGAGTTTCGCAGCGATGGCTGTCATGATGTCGCAGGGGTTGCTGACAATGAGGATGGTTGCATTCGGAGAGTACTTGAGGACTTCTGGCATGATCTTCTTCATAATGTTTGCATTGCGATCAACCAGGCTGAGCCGCGATTCGCCTGGCTGCTGAGCGACGCCTGCCGTGATAACCACCATGTCTGAATTCTCGCTGACGTCATAGGCATCTGAGGCGAGAATCGTGGTGTGCTGGTGGAAGGCGCTTCCTTGCTGAAAGTCCCTGGCCTCTCCCTCCAACTTCTTTGCAGAGATATCAATCAATGCCAGCGTCCCACAGATGTCCTGATTGAGGATAGCACAGACGCAGCCCAGACCGACCTGACCCATACCGACGATGGTCACCTTTTTGCTGCTGTGGTTGCCCAAAGGCGTGTCTTTGGCTGGCTTCTGGGGTAGGGATGCATCGTAGGGGATGGTGTTCACCGTCTTTGCCACACGGAAGTCCACGAAATGCTCGCGAAACTGAGTGTCGGGCTCCACGAGATTCGGCATACCGGCACAAGCTGGTTACGGACGGTTACTGTCACCGTCTCCTGGGCGGCTCCTGTGCTGCAAATGCTTAAGCCGGCAGCCGGAACGACAAGCAGGTCTAGGAGGCCCGTTCTACCGCAAAGCGGCTACAGCATCTTATGCTCCCGCCCCTGGTCACTGGCGTTTGTTTCTGTCTGTTCATATATGAGAACTTGCACAGGCTCCTAAGCTCGGTGGCTCGGTACAGTCTGAGCCCGCATCTGCCGTTGCAGGCTCTTCGTGGCTCCTGCAACTTGCGATGAACATGCTCATGCTCCATGAATCCGGAGGCTTGGATCGCACCTGTTCGGAGAAGGCCCGAAAACCTCAGCTAGCGGTTCTCTCAACAGGTGGCTCCAGGTCTGAGCAGCTTTCCTACCACAAGCTCACACGTCACAGTGCAATCAAGAATCCGTTCTCTTGCTTGTTGCCTCCGACGATGATTTCCTCAGCGCTTGGATCCCGTCAAGTTGAGCCCCAATCTCCCGAGCTTTGTGCGGCCGGGAGGCCAGATGGCTGGCCACACCATTCGTCAGGGCGAGGAGTGGGGGCTCCTGGAGGGATGAAAAGTTCTCGAGCTTGCCACTCAGAGCTTCGTCTGCGCTACACATCAAGGTCTTCGGGCAAAGAGCAACAAAAGGTTGTGCAGACGGCACCGTCGCGAAGGAAGGGACACACCACGGACGGATGCAATTAACAGCGGTGGCGACTGTACGGTCCAGCTCGTTTGGACATGTTATTGGGCACAATGCCGAATACTGCGAAACAAAATGCTGAAACTACAGGTCCACTACCCCCCCTCTGGAAAGCTATGAGTTGTTCTGGGCCGCAACGGGCTTAGAAACACTCGGTTTTGGTTCTGCACGAAACGAGAAAGGACGAGCTGGTTCACACACCTGTCTTGGGCGCTCCCATCCCTTCTTGATAGATTTTTTGTTGAGGAAGGGCCGCAGTGCCCGTGCCCTCCTGCCCAGCCCGATGCACTTCGCATCCAGACTTCAGGCGCAACGCTGTTCATGTTCACCTCACCCCGAGACTTTTTCGAATGGATGCACTACTGAGCAAAACGGAAGATACGTTGTTGCGAAGTCTTAGTCGCATGCTGCACGTGCAATCATGATAGAATGAAGCTTGCATCTTCTTGCAAGAAAACAACGTAAGCAAGAAAACGATATCCTGCCGATGGGTTCAACACCAAGGCTACAGTGAAAACTACCGCTATACACGGCGTAGTTTTCTCATTCTCGAACGGCTTGGCTTGTGGTCACTGTGCTCGAGCGGGAAATCCGCGTGCCTAAAGGCATGTGGACTTGAGCGGCACATTGAAATCCACACTCAAGGAATTTGTTTGTCGTGAGCATACGGCGGCTCTAACTTTCGATGTCACGACAGCCTGCAATGGTCAAGACTCTGAAGAGGCTTGACTAGTCTGTAAGACAGTGCACGCAAATTCTGATGTACTGTAACGGGGAAGCAACATGGAGATTAACAGCAACGAACCAAAGCTCCAGAGGCTTCAAAGATGTCAGCGAATTTCGCACATCATGAAAGCAAGACTGGAAGGCTCGCTGACTCAGCTCCTTCAGAAACTCGCCGTCCACGACGGCAACCTGAGCTGTCCCTTCAACTCAAGCGACAAGTATTCCGGGCTACGAGTTTGTGGATGTGTACGTTCCTTACGCTGACAGGCAGCAGCAAGATTTCACAAAAGGTGGGCTACGCAGCTGCCTGCCCCCAGATGCACGAGGTCGTTACGACGAGAAGGGCACCCGGACGTGAGCTGAAGTTGCTGTGAAGGCGAATCCGTGTCCAAGCTCGCCACCGGCATCGGCCAGCCACGTACTCCATAGCCTGGCAGCAAGCACAGCCACGACCACCTGCTCACGGCTCCTTGACCGGGCCTTCTGGCAGCTGGAAGAGGCCAGCGGCACTGGGCACCTCGGGGAGATGGCGATCTTGAAGTTGCTTTCAGGTTCCTGAACATGTACCAGATATGGTACAAATCAAACTCTATTCTATATCTATCTACCTATCTGTATATATATATATATATATGCATGCATATATATATATATATATTATTTTCTGTCTGTGTGTATGTGTGATTCATATATACATATATATATATATATAAATTATGTGAAGGAATCATAACTCTTGCCTTTAGGCGCGAATCGTTGTGGGTTCTTACTATCTTACTGCGTGCGCACCTGCTGACTGCTGACCTCGGCGGAGCACAGGAAAGTGAGAGGCTTCAGCGGAGACTAGAGCGAGGTGTAGCAGTTTGGAAATTGAGAGGTCCTTTTTTCTGGTAATGAGCTTCAGCGACAGATATTTAACATGCTACATCTGCGCAAGGGTGCTTCATCACACTTGCAGCTCTGTACAACATGGACCCGAAGAAACGATGATCGGTGTCTGCCGTCACGCCACGACGCCTCGGGCTCTGGACATGTCCACCAAGATCTCCTGGATCGCGGCCCTCTGCCATGGCAAGGGACCCATTCAAGTCTCGGCCTCCGGGGTGTTGCGGATGCACGGATGCACAGAATCAGAAGTGCGCATCGCGGCCCTCTTCTGGATGTGGGTCTGCGATCGAGATGCTCGGGCATCGGCACGAATAAAGGAAGGCTGTGCGAAGATCTCCAGGCGGCTTCCAGGCCGCACGAAACCAAACAGAAACTCCGGTGTTGCTTCTGTTAATCGCCGGGAGCGTGTGAGCAGAGGCAGCTCGATCATGTTGATCGCGGTAGGCCCTGTAGGCGGTCGCCTAAACCCAGAATTTCCAGAACGAGGGTGCAGACGGATTTCAGTTGCAAGAAGGCCGATCTAGCCACAGGTAATTAAGTGCCACAGGTAGAAGTTCAGGCACCAATTCGATCCATTCATTGAAGGCGATGCCTTTGAAAGCGGCCGCTTTGCCTTCACTGGCCTGGAGGCTGGGCGTCGCGGACCCAGCGCACCGCCCTGGCGGCACCGAGCCTTGGAGTCGTGGCTTGTCTTTCGGCTCTGGGTCTTTTGGGCTACCTCTGCTGCATTTGGAGCACGAGGGAGGGAAGGGGAGGGAGAGAGAGAGGAGAGAGAGAGAAGGCGGAAGAGAGAGGTGTAAGCCCACACTGCGGCCAAAGAACAGGTCCACCACAGCGTAAAGCTCTGCGTCCACGGGAATGGATCGAGGTCCCGCACAGACGGCCGTACCTGAGGATGGATCTCTGCCGCGCAACCAGTACCCGCCGTTTGCCTGTGCACCTTCGGAACAGACCCCTTCAGACCCAAGCTCCTCCCATCTCGGCCAACCTCGACTCAGCCCTCAGTACAGTAGCTAGGCAGCCATTTCGGAAAACGATGAGCTCGCCCTCCCTCGCTGTGACCAGAACGCCGATGATGTCACCTCTACAGCTCCGGAGAGGCCGTCTCGAGAGCACGGAAGGATCGAATGTACCGAGTACACCGGGCGGTCGGGGTGGAGTGCAGACCGATACCAAGCGACTACAATACAATATGCAACAATATGCAACTTGCAGCCTGAAAGCGCCCGGGCCCGCTCCCGAAAGCCAGCCCCGACTTCAACCCTCCAGCATCCCCAGGGCCTTCTGCTAGGGATCGCGGATCCCAACCCACTTGCGTGAGGCTGGCACCTGACATCGCATCCACTGATGGTGTAGAGAGCTGATCAGAGACGGGTTGCAGACTATGGGTTTCCGCTAGAAGATCCCAGAAAAGATTTCAGCTCAGCCCAGCACTCTTGCAGTCCCACATCTGCCCGTCGTAGCCCACACTCCACCTGAATTGGCTAACTGCTAAAGGCTGCTCCATGCAGAGCTAAAATCGAAGTTTGCGAGTTCACAAATCGTCGGTGTCTTCATGGTTCCCGCATGTTGCCGCCCTGAACTGAGCCTCGACGCTCAGCCTACTGCGGAGCATCGAGATGATGCTTGACTAGCCTAGCGCGGAAGACGTGATCGCAATATCATGAATCGAATGCTTCAGCTTCAGTCTGTACTATAAGGGTCGTTAAACGGTCGCGGCGGAGTGTTGAATATTCTCATGTTCGTGTCTGACATGACAACGGTGACCTGTCTGAACACACAAGCCAAGCAGTTCCACAAACATCTGCAAAGAAGCGTGTCGGCGATGTGCTCCGCCGTCTGCGGCGCCGTGGCAACGTCATCCGGTGCTGTGGTTGTGACGCCCACAGTGAGGCCGTCGGGGCTTTCGCCCGGCCTCACCTCTTCCAAAGCGACCTCTCACAGGGCTGGGGATCTGGCTCGCCCGTACCACTTTTCTTACAGGGTTCTAGCTCGATGGGCACAATTTTCGGACTCAACACATCAAGCTGAGAAAAAGCAGGCATAAAACCTACCCTCGCCGGGCATGAGCCCAGTTCGCTTTATAACTCCGATCCTCTCCATTGCATGTTGCCTGCCTCAAAGTAAGCCCCAGCTCGGCCAAGCGCCAGCGGTCTCGTCCCGATCAGGACACCATGCATCCTGGCCACAGCGGAACCGGAAAATGCTTAGCAAAGGCCCACCAGGGGCCAAGGGCCTCGGGCCATCTCGGGCCTTTACTACGCTAAACGCTTGGACTCAAGGCACCGCCGTGCTGAAAATGTCCCGCATGATGTCTTCTGTGCTCCGACCGAGCGGCTCTTCACCGGTGTCGTCCAAATGCCGGGCCTGCAGGCCATCCTGACACGATGTTCGTGGAGGGAATTTTTCGTGCTAGGCTACTAAAAGGCATGATCATAAGTGCAGCTGGCTGAGCAAAGATCCGACGACAATCACCGACAATCACAACCATTCACGACCTCTCGCCCCGCCTCGGAAATCCAGAGTTGCACTCCAGATCCTCAGAGCACCACGGGCTGCTGAGCAACGCAACCATGCACCTGTGTTCTGAAATCGCCACTTCTCGTCCACTCAATGCGGGTGCAACATGGCGCAACATGAAAGACTGCCAGGCCATGGCCATGAGCAGTCAAGGGCGGTCCTGCTTTGCGTAGGCCCTCCGGCACATCTGGCTGCTTGCGAGGGGGCGGCTGCGGACGGGGCCGAGGCGGCAAGGGACTGGCAGGACAGGCACTCGAAGTTGTCAAGCAAGGCGTAACTCTTTGACCATCAGGTTCGAGCGGGCATGCTGGGCTAGCGGCTAGAAATACGGTTGCATTGGTTGCATGTCCAGCTCCCGCTCTGCCTCTTCTGCTCCGGAGGCAGCTGCAGCCAGTTTCCACCAAACGCCGTCTGCCATTGTGCTTCGGCTGCAGCAGCCGAGGTCCCGTCCGAAAGCAGTCCTGATACGAAACTCTACCGAGCAGCTCGAAGTTCAATCAGAATGCTCTCACGGGCGCAGGACGGGGCGTGTTCTTTGCTCCAAACAGTCCTGAGCCTGAAAAGTTCTCATCCTCGATGCTGCGCAAGCATGCCTTCGGGGGCGATTCTCAAGCGAGCCGAACAGCAGCCGAATCCACAATGCATGTCGCCTAGCCGGGCCTAGCCATATCTCTACCCATGTGTGCTGTGTGCCTGCCTATACCTACCGACCCACCCACCCACCTGCCTGCCGACCTCATTAGATTAAGAAATCATTATGCAGCCGGCTCCGAAAACGAGTGCGAACGAACACAGCCTCCGTCGCGCTGCGGCCAGGCACGACTGCAGCCAGTGCAGCAAGCAATCCAGGGGGTGCCTTGCTGGCTGCCTCCATCACCTTTCAACAACTAGGAATGCAGGGACTCTGACTTGCTAGCCTGCTTCACGACATTGCACAGCAGTCTCATGCAACATTTGTTGTTCCTAGCGCCCCCCATCTCGCAAACAAGACGATGCCAAAAAAAAATCCAAGACATCCATCGGGCGACAAACTGCCAGCGATGCTCATCAGGGCTGCTCAACCGTGGCTGGGAAAGCCGGTGCCTCGGCTTTTACTGAGATCGAAACTCTGCCAGACTTCGAAAGCACGGCAGGCGAGGAGACACAATGAAGCGTGACACAAGACATCGGCGGTGGTCTGTTGTGCAAGTCATCTTGGCCAAGCAGCAGGGCAAGAGCCACGTCGTGCCAGGCATTGATGCACCCGTCTTTCCGGACGACAGGCCGAGAAGCACCTTCCCCAAAGCACGGTCTGGCAGCGGACATGTCGAGGCTACGTCAACGCCCCAAATGCCTGCAAGCAGCCTGCAAGCAGCCGGCTGTTCTGAATCCCAGAGGTGCGGGGATGGTGGGCTTCACCGCGCTGTCCCTGCTAAACAGTGACCTGGTGGCCTCGGACAATCGCCACTTCGCAGCCCGGTGTGTCGCAGATAGCGCATCGAGGGGTTGGGGTCTTCACCTTGGAAGCATTCAGACTCTTGCAGGATGGTTGTGCACATTGGTGCCTCCCTGCATTGCCTTGAAGAGCCCAGGTCGTCGTCTAGTCTTGAGGGCGGATTTCCGAACAGCAGAAAAATTGATGCAAGCTCCGCGCTGAAGTCATAAGGTGATGTCTGCTATCGCGGTCTATAGAGTATAGAGGGTAATTATATCCAGGGCGAGGTGCTGGCGCCGCTGGGGCTGGCGGCTCCGAAGCCTCCTCCGCCGTCCGCGCAGCTGCGGAACGCAGCACCGCCGACGCTACCTGCGCTGCTTAGGGGCTCTACGGCCTACCTCACCAGGAGAAAAGGTGCTTCCGCCATGCCGAGGCCGAGGCCTCCCGGAATCGGGACTCCGAAACTTCCACCTCATCGCTGGGCCCATCAGAGTGAACATCTGACATCTTTCATTCTGCTACCACACGACTATGGCTTTTGCAGGAAGCGATTGGCATGCCACTGCCATAGTGCAGGATGAGGGGCCGCCTGGTCTTGCGCGGCTCCTCGGGCGTCCACAAGTGACGCAAACAGGTCCGCGTTCACACAGACGGCGAAGCTTTAGTGAAACAGTCAAGCAACTACAACCGCTGTGCCAAAATGCCAAGTTTCTCCGCTCTGCCGGGCTCGTATCCAAATTCAGCCAAGTGTCGGCTGCGGGCGAGCAGCGCGCTGATCTGACCCAAAGTGTCCGATAAATCATCGCAGCACGGCTCTTCGCCCCCAAGCAGAAGCTGCATCACACCCAGGGGGTAGCGCCTGCGTCAAACGAAATGCCAGCCCTCTCTTCTCTATGGCAACAACCTTAGATTTAAATATTTCAAGCATGAACAGCTTGACTCGACCAATCGGATGGTCAAGCGGCAAGTCGTCGCAGAGTCTCTGGCACCGTTCCAGGTGCTTGGTGCTAAAGCGGCGGATCAGGGCGTCTGCCAGCAGGCATCGACCAGCCTTCAGTGCTTCGCAAGCCTCCAAGTGACCTCTGCCAAACCTTTACGTTTACGGCGTCCTATATACGGTGGCCTATAGTGCAAACCAAAAAGAGCCCGCGGAAGCCGACGCAGGACAGCCGGACCATTGAAAAACGCTGGCTGCCATGGCGCTCGCAGTGGCGGCGGCCGCAGCCACTCAGCAGGGCGGCGGTGTAGCGCGAGAGCCAAGGCTGCCTCCGAGATTTTGATGTGCCGATGCCAACTAAAAGTCAAAAGAGCAAGCACGTTATGAACCACGGCCGAAAGGGCTCGCATATCCACCAAAAGCTCACCGACACCCGACCTTGAGCAGCTCGCCGAAGCCAGGGTTGCGCTCACCTGGGAGCCACTCTCAAAGGGCCGCAGGCTTCGACTGCTCCTTTCAAGGTGGCTTCCATAATTTTGTGATGTGTCTTTGAGTCTTTCAGCAGGAGGTTATTCGAGAGTCGTGTCTCCATGCGACCCAGGTGCAGGTTGGAAGAAGCTTCATCACGTACTGGAGGAGTTCCTGCACCAGCGAGTCCTCACTAACAGCAGGGGGCGCGTCTTCGAACAATTGATGCCTCGACGGACTTGGAGAGAGACTCTGTGGTCCAAGTGCCTGCATTGAGCCCTTCTCAGCTCCACGCTCGACGCTGTCGAAGCCCATGAGGCGTGGACCTGTGCTGTTCTTCTATGAGAAGTGAAAGACCAAGAACATCCAAGAACCTTGGGCCTTCGACCTCGCGGTTTCAAGTATGCCCCCACAAGCTTATCCGAAGGGCGAACGATAGCCAACGGAAGAGCTCTTCTAATTCAAACCAAGAAGACCTCACTCCCATGTGACTGCCAGGATGCTCGAAGGCCCAGGACATCCAGTCGACGATGTTCCATGGCAGCACCTCCCAGCTCAACGTGCTACCGATCCACAGCAGCCATGATCACGGAAGGTCTACTTAGTCTAACTAGTCTAGTAGTGGATACATGCAGTACACAGCAGTTGATTTGCAGCCCTGCCTTCGGGAAGGCAGTCAAGGCGGCCTCGAAAACATCTCCTCGAGGCAATGGCAAGAAGACTTTTCAGACTTAGAGACTTAGAGAAATGCAGAACTGCCTGCCACCTTGAATTTCGTTGTTGAGAAAGGGCTCCTGGTGCAGCTACCTGCCCACCATCTGATGCCAACCCTTGTGCAAGCAGCGCCTCAGGTTCGAGGCTGGAAGCAGACACAAGCTCATTACCAAATCAGCACCCATGAACCCGCAATCCGTCACGGCTGTCCGGCGAGCTTCTGCTGCCAGTCTGCTTGAAGAAGCCCCTCCATCTACCAAGGCACTTGCAAAGGCCAGCAGCGGTCCGCGGCCAGGGCTGCCAGAACTGCCTCTTGTTACAGAGGCAATGGGAATCCATCCATCATGGCCTGCATACACAATTCACCATTCCCACACCAAAGCCTCGCGCCATGTGGCGGCACTTGCAGGCTGCACCGGTGCTGCGGGACACAAATTTCGGGCGAAGGCAGCCACCTCTCGCCAGCCAGGAGAACCTAGGCGCCGGGGTCCAAAACACCTAACCGCTGCCTGCCCCTGCCTTCTGGGCCACCTCCCATCAAGACGGTCATAAGTAAGCGGTTGCACCAAGCGGCTGGATGCGACCAGGCCATTGGCCCAGAAGTGGCATCGTTCAGCAGCCAGCAGGTCATCCTTGGCCAGGCCTTGGTGGGCGCGTGCACACTTTTTGGAATACATTATGCGCAGCTGCAACTCATAGCCGTGTGTGGCTTCCATTGGCACCAACACACCTTGAGGCAAGCCAATACTTCGGAACTTCCGCATCCGGGCAGCAAAAGCGGCACAGTGCCAGTGCCGCTGAAGCAGGCAAGGCTGAACCAGGCACTGCATTGCGAAGGTGCGCCGCGAGGCGCTCCCTGCAGCGGGAGCTTTTGGTACCACTGTCGGTTTCCAGATCAAAGCGAGGGCAACCAACCTATAGGACCAGCGATCACAACCTTTGCTGAGGGAAATTCTCCTCTCAGCCCGGATTCAACAAACAACGGTTTTGATCACGAGGTGAGTTGACGTATTTTTGGGACTTAACATGGTCGGTCCCAAAGGCACCTGCCAATTTCGCAAACCTATGCTCAGCACCTTCCACCTGTAAACCAGTATTCGCATCGGCCTTTCCCATACCTCCGGCTCGGCGCCAGCTGAAGGGGAAAGTCCGATCGCAGGCCAATCCTTCTATGCAAGACGAATCAAAGCAAAGCACAGGCTCGATGACCTTCCAGAGCCTGAGGGCCTTGAGATTTTGCCTGGGGTTCTCCGTCACGGCAATAACAGACAGGCTCAAACTCAGCATTTGGGAACCTTTGGGGGGCGCGTCCGCGTCGTCCTCGCCGGCCACGAGTAGCTCCAAAGCCAGCGCTGCACTTGAGCCGAGGCAGCCGAGGTCCGTGGCCGCTGTGGCCTCCGTGGCCTCGGCCTCCAGCCTTCGCTTTCTTTGCTGAAGCTGCAAGGACCGGAAGTGTGGAAAGCATGTGGATTTTGCCTTCTCCGTTCTCCGGGGGGCCCCGGGCCTCTCGGCCAGCCACGGCAGCAGGGGCGTAGCGTGTTGACAGACAGCGAGGTGTCCGGGAGTCTCCAAGGCCTGGACAAGGCAGAACAGCTCGGAACCCTGGGCCATTCCCCCCTTCACAGCAGGTCCTGAGACGCTGTACCCCTTGTGGAAGCGACGAGGCCCACCGGTGAACACACTATTGAACACTCTCGGCTTCAGCCAGCATTCGATCCACGCCATACTGGCAGCTCAACACGAATGACGATACCACGAACTGCCACGTCACTCTTGGGCAGTTGGCTTTCGAGCTTGATCCTAACATTCTAGGGTTGGGGCCACGAATTGGATTTGAGTGCGTAAGTCCCACAACATGGGAGTGTGTGTTTCACATGTCAACGGTCCCAGAAGACCTGCGCAAGCAAAACACACCCACTGTGCAAGAGCTTCACTAAAATAGCTTGAGCAGCTACCCTGCTGTCCACTTCCTGAGACGGCCCATACACTTGCACCTGATGCCCGGTCACCGCGGTCGACAAGCCGGATGTTGATAAGCCGAACCTTCCGTGGTATTTTAGGAAGTGCAGCCCCAGCCATAGCTCGTCGTAGAGGTCTCGGGGACGAGTGCCACGTAAGGCGCAATTGATGCAGCTGAAGCTGCATTTCCAAAGTTTGGAACTGGAGATGTAAGCCAGCTTGCCATGCTTCACCTCAACCCGTAGTATCGCATCACGAACCCAATCCACTGGCGCATTGTGCGCTGAAAGCCTTCTGCCGGACACAGTCCTTCCTTCACACTCCAACGAGAACTTCGCATCTAGATGCAGCCTTTGATCGATTTCCAAGGCGATCTGCTGGATGCGCAGTCCACGAATCGGGGGACTCGACAAACTCAGCGGCAGGTTGTCGTATGGATTACTAGCCATTGCAGGGTATTTTGCGAAATGCTTTTGCAGCGTCGAGTGAAGGCATGGGTCTGAAAGGAGAACTTGCGCAACAAACATGCATGAGCCTTTCCCTTCGCAGAGCTTGCCAAGTATCTCTTTCCTAGCTGCCTTCCAGCATAGCTGATGAGCAGCTGCTCTAATGTCAATATTGTAGCCTCTTGTGAAAGTCCTACAGCCCGTGGAAGAAACTCCTGTTCGCAGATCGTGTTGGACAATGTCAAGACAATCTGGGGAGAGCAATATCAGTAGCAAGTCGTCAAACGAAGCCTGTTGTCGAAATCCGTCATGAGCTTCACAGCATGAAGCTGGGCTCTCCATTGACGCCCGACCTTATGCCAGAAGAGAGAAGAACTCTTGCACTCGACCCTTCGGCCATCCATCGTCCAATCCCACGCTGCCTGGTGCAAGCGGCGTGGAAAGCCTGAGGCTGACATCCCTGCAACAGGATCTTGGAACTGACTGTCTGGATAAGCCCGCTGCAAGACACTCCTTGCAACCTCTTGCAGTGCGGCTCCACGGCGAGACGGAGACAGCTTCCAAAGCGGATGGCCAAAGACCCCCGCTGTACTCCGTTCCTCTTCCCAGTCCAAGATGTGGCTGAAAGTGCTGGCCTGCAACACCAGCCTCCGAAACTGCAATTTCGCACCGGCCAGAGATGCGAACGAGCTCACGGATTCGGCCACGCGCAGCATGGCGAAATCAGAACAACAAAACGCAGCGTCTCCTCCGGAGTGAAGATCCACCTCTCACCACACGTTTTGTGTAGCAACGCCACGACAGACGACAGACGAAGAATCAGCAGCTGCGGCAAGAACAGCCAAAGCGACTGTCAGAATCCGACATCAACAAACAGGCTGGTTGATGTTGATGCATATAAGCTCGCGCCTGCCACCCCGCATCTCCTATGCAGACCCTTGACCCTTGAAACAGCTGTAACCTATTGCCTCCAGCCTGTATAGCACGTGCCCGGCGACTTGGTTCCGTGATGTTCCGAAGACAATGCGCCTGAACCATAGGCCGCAGCAATGCCGGCTCGAAAGCACCAATGCAGGGCGCGACCTCAAGATAACAAAAAGCTTCTTGCATTGTCATGCATGTAGACCTTGTCGTCTCGTGTCTCCTTTTCCCAAAATTCTGGGCCCTCCCACACCGGTCTCCTTGGCGTGGCAGGCGATCAGCTCCAGGGTCTGCAGCCAGAGGCTCGGAGAGAGAAGTCCTGCAAAACTTAGAAGTTTGGAGTGCGAGAACCCTGAGCCCCGCCTGCCACGTGATGACACTTTCTTTGGACTCTTGGTGGAGGGTGTCATGAACCCGTGACATGGGTAGGAATTCTCCGAGAAAGAGTTGCGGCGGTGGCAGGGCACGCACGCTTCAAGCTCTACAATGTCTTCCGGTCCTTCGATGTCTTGGCCACGCTGATGTGCCTCAAGCATAGGTATAGTGGCATGTGCTGAAACTTGAGGCTCGGGGGCATCTTTCTCGAAAGAAGCTCATGCTGAGCCCTCGAGGACGACCTAGCAGAAAGCTTGATGGGCCTCATCTCCGCCGCACTCCTCCTCACGGACGTCCCAGGCGGCCACAGGGAAGTTAGACAGGGAGGCCTCATTGTCGTTGTGCGATTCCGCGCATCTTTGGCTGCTAAGGTAGGTTAATGTAGATTCAGATGGCTCTGCGTTCAAAAGCGTATCCAGCAACGATACTTCACCACTGCATCAGCTAGAAACAAAGCTCTCTCCTATGACTACATGCATAATTAGGCTGAGCTTCGTCCACAAGGCGTACGCCTGCCCATGGCTTGCCTGTTGCATTCAGGACCGGAGCTTGCTGCGACGAGGATTCAAGGCTCCCGACATACGCACTAATTATATATATATATACAAATTATATTATATTGGCTCATATAACTCATATAATATAAGGCTCACGGTCCATGCTTTAGTTTGGGTTCTCACTCGGGTGCAGGCTTCCCACCGAATCAACACCTGGCTGCTCGAGGGAACCCGGCGCCTGCTGCTCGCGATGCTTCGCGTTCTGCCTCGAGCCTCGCAAAAATATGCAACTTGCCTCCGGCTGCTCAGATAACATGCAATACGAGAACCGATTCAAATGTCCCTTTGTGGGGAAAAAGTCTGCGCCACAGAGAACAGACTTGTTGTCCCCATGTCTTCCCCAAAGCAGCTGAGCAACTGTCGATCCTCCAAGTCTGAAACCTGGGGGCATCCCGTCGCGGGACTAATTACTACTCTCGCCATGCCGCCATGCTTGAAAAGCCAGAAATGAGAAGATGGCGGCAAAGGTATCCGAGGCTTGCTGAGGATACGTTTTGAAGAGTGATGTCAAGACCACTGAAAGAGCGTCGTTCTGAGAGCTCAGGCGCAAGTGGAACATACTTAACATGCGATCAAGCGTCCCATTGCCTGAACGCAGCTTTGTGCCGCTGTGCTTCCTGGTTACAGAAGTGAAAGGTTCAGGAGCAGCAGAGGTCGGATCTTCATTTCAGCGTAGAGGCGTGTGGAATGCAACATGTAAAGTTCCTTGCCTCCTGCATAGCCGCGTCTCTGACAGGGGGACTCGCCACGCAAACCCGAGTGATCTCAGAAGGCTGAACAAACAACACCGTCCAGTGAAGAACACGGTTTCATTCACAGCAAACCG
Source organism: Symbiodinium sp. clade A Y106 (assembly GCA_003297005.1). Classification (NCBI taxonomy): domain Eukaryota; class Dinophyceae; order Suessiales; family Symbiodiniaceae; genus Symbiodinium; species Symbiodinium sp. clade A. Next base: position 83,554 of record BGNK01002630.1, read on the forward strand.
CGACTTCCGTCTATGGTAACAGACGGATCAAGAGCTCCTGTGCGACGTGTGCAACCACTGTGGCCTCGCCCCCTTCCGAAACATCGGCGGCCAGCGCGGCGACCACCGGCGCAAGGCCTCCGAAGACAGGGTTTGAGAGGCAAGGCTACAGGGGGAGGCATCGCAATTGGCAAGATCACAGTCCGTTGGACAAGCAAGCCTCACCCTGTGAACTGCAGCCGCATCGAACAACCCTCGCACTGAAACTGGAGCCGAGTCCGGCTCAAAGTCTGTAACCCAGTGCCATGAAGGGAGGAATCGGGAATCGCCTTCGAGAACTTCACCAGCTGGGACTGCCTCTAGTGATGCCCTGGCCGGGGAAGCAGAGCGCTCTCAGCCGTAACCCCATGCCCCACAGCTTCCCAAAAAGAGCTCCACAGAGCGAGCTGCGTCAAACTCCCCGAACGGTGGCCGGCAGTGCCGCAGGTTGTTCACCTTCCCGAGGCTTCCCAGAAGGTCGGCACCATGGGCAGCGATCGTCGCGCGGCCTTGAAAGCAGACTTACCGCATGCTTCCGAACAGCAAGTCGCTGAGATAGCAACAGGGTCACACAGGGCCTTGGTCCATTACATGGGCTACGTTTTTAAGCGGGTGCTTTGGCTGGGCTGCACCCTTTGCTCGGCGTGGATGAGGAAGGGAAAGCATAATTGAGACCAACCCTGTGCTGATCGAATCTACACTGTTGTTACACGAGGCTAGCCTCTACTCAACTGCATTGGGACTGAAGATGCTTCAAACCGAAGCCACGAAGCTTACGGGTATTTTGTGGAGGTCTTGAGCCCTCAATCCGCAAGGAAGAGAAAGACCGTCGAAAGGCTTGGCATCCAAATCCAAACACCCAGGCCAGCCGAGAGGCAGATCACCAGAGGCCTCGGTCCCCAAACAGTCCCCACTTACAAAGTGTCCAGGTAGCCATGCAAAGTAAAGGCCGTTATGTGCGAGGGTGTTGGAGGTGAGGCAAGGATTTGGTGAACCTGATGCATTTTGCTTCGAAGATGTTAGTATCCCTCACTGTAACAACATCCATCGCCACGGAACATTGCAGATCCTCGGAAACGCTCCGCGCAACGCAGACCGAACTTTGCACACCAAGGCACCCAGCAGAGAGCAACACCACAGAGGCGCCACCCTCGGAATGGCACTGCGAGTTGCTGATCGCTTGTTTTCTACTTGTTTGAGCTCCCAGTGGACTTCCAGCCCAGCTCCTCGCCCCACGGACGAGAAGCAGTCTTCATCGACTTTATTCCATGTGAGGCGGCATTTAGAACGTCGAGCCCCGCAACAAAAAGACCCTTCCCTTGCTCCCTCCACCATCGGCCCTTCTTCGCCTGTGAATGAGCCAGGAGCGCTCCACCCGGCCACGGCACGGCGTCGACGACCTGCAGTGGCCGGCAAACGCCCACAAACGGAACCACTTAAAAGACATGTAGGATGCAGATGGTAAGGCCACATCCGGTGGAGCCAAGATGCCGGTGGCGTGGACCACTGCGAGCTAATTGCGATGGCCTCCAGGTCCAGGAGAATCACCTCAATACTCATCCAGGGGCAAACGGCTGCAGTTGTACCCTAAAGCCGTCACGACCGCGAATATATGTTGGCAAGCAGGACATCTATGGAGTCAACAGTTGAATAGACGGCTGCCCCATGAGGATGTGTTGAATGTAGTACAACAACGTAAGATAGTACAAGGAAGGGCCGTGCAATGTCTGGGCCTCCGCGGCATCGCTCCGGGAGACACTGAGCACACGGTCTCTGCGCAACGGAAGCAGCGAACCGAGCGCGGCCTCCGGTGCAACAGCCAAGAGTTGTGAGTCGCGAACCGTGTTGCTTTGGGAAGTGACCCTGGCATTTTCTTTGGTCTTGCTGCCGGGCAGGGGGGGGCATCGTACTGGTGCACAAAATTATAAGCACGGCCTGAGGCAAGGCAACGATCAGCTTCTGCAAAATCTGGCCTTTCCCTCGCCACCTGGATTCTGGAAAATCAGAGTTGTCCTTCGGAAGCGCTTAGGGAAGTCAACTCTCTTCAGGGTGTGGGTGTCAGTGCAAGTAGCAATCGACCGAGCTCTTCCAAATTGCAAACCACTCCGATTCTCATGGGGAGCTGTGCAGGACTGTCAGTGATGAGCCCGAAACCCTGCCCTCCCAAGTTTTGAACCCCACTCCTCACGGTGCCGCTATCTGCCGATGCCACCCAAAGACGCCCGCCGGGTCGAGCAGCGATGAGGTCGGCCTCCGGGGGATGATACACTTACGTAAATACGCTTCGGAACCCTTGCATTACTCAATGCAAGAAAGATTCTCGCAGCGGGTGCAGAGATACACAGATACACAACGTGCTCCACCACTCTCTCTGACTCTCCCCCCCTCCCTCCCTCCTTCCCTCGCTCCCTCCATCCCTCCCTCTCTCTTATAGGAGGCGTCCTCCCTCTCTCCCTCTCTCTCTCTCTCTCTGTCTCTGTCTCTGTCTCTAACTCTCGTCTCTAACTCTCTCTCTCTCCCTCTCTCTCTCTCTCTCTGTCTCTGTCTCTTCTGTCGCTCTATCTCTCTCTCTCCCTCTCTCTCTCTCTCTCTCTCTCGCTCTCTCGGATCAAGCCAGATGTCACGAGAGCCTCCGGGCCAAAGTGGTCGCCTCGGCGGCGGGTCATCGGCACTCGGAAATTTGCAGCATGTCGTACACCCAAGCCCCACAAAGGGGCACCCCCTGCCACCGAGGCACAGAAGGTGGCCGTGAGGTGGCTCTTGTGTGGCTTGGAACCGACCTGGGCAAATCCAAGCCGAAAGGCTGAAAGGACTAGCGTTGCTCATCAACTGATCAGGAGTCACTCTCCGGTGTTGTCACTGTATTGGGCCTAGCCAGCTGGCAAAAATTGCGGCCATCTTTGCCACTTCTCTGACAAGGCACCCACTGCGCCGGCGCGACCTCCGCGCCCAGTGCATCGGCGATGACGGCAATTCGCTCCGACGTGGACACCTCAAGCGCCCGGCTTCCTTTCGGGGCCGGGTTGTGTCTGTACCTTGAAAGCTCAAGCGCAGTTCCATAAATAGCCGCCCCATGCTCCTTGCTCCTCAAAAACTGGGGCCTAGCTTTCTACCAGGGATGTGCCAAGGGAGAACTGAACTTCAAAGGTGTCCAACTGAAGATCTTAGGCTTAGGCTGAATCTGCCATACTCGCATTTTCGTACTGAAGCAGTGCGAAAAAACACTGCCATCTATGCTCATTTCACGCATAACACAAAGCACAAGTGGAAAACCCAACGTCTACGCTCTTTCAAATCAAACCTCCAAGAAACCTCCGTTCCGCTTTAGTCCCAGCTGCCAGCAGCCGCGACCCTGTCTTCGGACAAAGCTCCAAGGCCAGGATGGCAGAGGCGAGCTCCGCGCAAAGCTGAGCGGGCATCGGCCAGCTGTGTCTGTCTGTCTCTGTTTCGCTGTGTCTGTCAGTGTCTCTCACTCTCTCCGTACACATGTAATATGTGTATCTACCTATCTGTCTACCTTCGAGTATAACTATCTATCTACTATCTCTATTTATCTATCTATATCCCAGATAACATGTATGTACATATTTTTTCTGTGTGTATCTATATTTTATACATACATGCGTATACGTATACATACATATACATGTACATATACATGTACATAAACATATACATATACATGTACATGTACATGAACATGAACATGAACATGTACATGTACATATACATGTACATATACATATACATATACATATACATGTACATGTACATGAACATGAACATGTACATGTACATGTACATATACATATACATATGCATATATGGAGGTACTTTAGTCATCTGTACATATACATATACATATACACACACACACATGCAAGCTCTTCTCGTGATACGGGGCATAGAGACATTCACCCGGCGGGCTGCCGATTTTTGACAAGCAAACAGCATCGAGCCTACGGCCTACGATCCAAAATTGTGTTCTCACGACGAGGCCCTGCGGAGTATACAGTAGCTTCCTACTGCAAGCAGCTCTATTCCAGGCAGGCGGCCGTGCTCGCGAGGGCATCCGAGGTGCCTCCCTCCTCACACAGAAACTGACAAGCGGCAAGAACGCAACAGCAAACCGTCAAATCTGTCAAATTTCACTCGAAAAAACGTGCTGTAGAATTCTGTCCGATTCTCTGCTGTCTCAACCTGAAGCGCGGCCGAAGCGAAAACCCGAACCACCCTGACTTGACCTGTAAATGCCGAGCGAAATCCCCAAACCTCGAGCCTCGGGCAACCAGGTCCGCCGCAGCCGACCCGCGCTGTCCGCAGAGAAGAGGCCACGAGGGCCCCGCGCTCTCTCCTCCAGCAAGACACCTGCCAGGAAGGGCTGGGGGGGGTTCATTCAGGTCTTGGCCCAGCGCGAACTCAAACGGGTTGCGTGCCCTTGCCCACGTGCCAATCTAGCACCGCTGCCCTGCATCGGCTTAGTGCCTGAAAAGGCATTAGGGAAGAAAGCATCTTGACATTCTGGTTGGTGCTTCCTAGATTCGGAAAAGCCAGAACCCTGCGGTGTCCATTTCACTTCAGGCCTCCCAAGCCGTCTGTGGCAGGGCTCAGGAGCAGTGTGGTCACTGCTGCCGGATTGTGCCTTGGTGGATCTTAACGCGTCTCAGATCGACTCGCGCACGGCCCTGATCAGAGGATCCGCCGCCACAAGCAGAGACACCCCCTGAAGTCTACATAAGCCTTCAGAGATGCAGGGAAAAGCAAGCTAGAAGCTATAGGCAGTTTGTCAGGGCAACTTCTCCCACAGACGCTGCAGAATTTCGATTGTATTCTGGTGCTGCCCTGAAACCAAATAAGCCAATCCTCATCACCGAGCTGCCCTTCTTCTAAAGTCCTCAGCTCATCGCCAGGACCGGCAAGTATCAATTGGCCATCTCGCGTTCCTGGCACTGAGATAGTGGCTTGGTGCCTCTCTAGCTGACTGCAGTTCTCCCGGCCCTACAAGACAGTGGACGGAACTCTCAGCATGCCAGGCCAGAATGGGCTGAAACCTTCAGCACTGAAGAGCCTGCCACGATGAGGGCATCGCTTGTCACCGCCACCGCCGTCACCTGGCCAGAGAAGATCAAAGTCCAAAAGCCACGCAGGGAGGCCCGGGAGGCCCAAGATGCAGCAGTTTAGGGCTTAGGTTTACGCTCTCGCAACTCGGGCAAGCCAGAGGTCTCCCTCGTCTGGCTTTGCCCGAGCGTGGGTTTAGGGTTTAGGCCAGAGCTCCGGTTCCACAGGAAGCGGTCAGCCTTTACTTCTCGGCTGACCGGCGAATGGTTTGGCAGCAAAAGGGCGACCCTCCTAACTCCAGGGGGGGAGTCAGGTCGGCTGCATCAGAACATCGGTGAAACATGGGCTCACTTCTTCAGGTCATCGAGGTTGAAGGTGGCCTTCACGGTATCAGAGCCTCGGACCACCTGCGGAGGACGCATTGCAAGGGTCGGTTTCGAGGAGCATCCCGGGTTTGTCCAGGAATTGGAGCTGCCTCTCCATGTGAAGTTCTTCTGGAGATGAGTTGGGTACNACCACCTGCGGAGGACGCATTGCAAGGGTCGGTTTCGAGGAGCATCCCGGGTTTGTCCAGGAATTGGAGCTGCCTCTCCATGTGAAGTTCTTCTGGAGATGAGTTGGGTACCATGTGTTCCAGGCTCCGAAATGCTTTTCTAGGTGCTTGTGGACCGCGTTCCTAAAACACATGGAGTTCCCAGCAACTAGGCAAGACGTGCCTGTCTAGACCTTCCTGCTCATCCAAGACCGGCTGCTCTATGGGGAAACCTGTAACAGCCCGAAATTTCACAGGCACCTCCTTCACGGACTTGCCATCTTCAGAGAAGTCCAAGCCCGTGCCGGTGGGCTTCACGCCTTTGCTGTCGTTGTCGGTCCATCGCTTGCGCAGAGACACGGCATCCCAGGGCTTCGACCCCGGCTGCCAGCCGGGAAGGTAAAACCTGAGCTCTTGCGGGGTTTCGGGGCTCTTCTTGCGGAGGCAGAAAAAAAACAGTGGAGCGGAGGGGAGGGAGGGAGGGGAGGATCAAGCTTGATCCAGGAACAACCACTCTGTCATGAAGGACTCCTCACGCTCGTCCTGGTTTTCACAGCTCACCACGATGGCCCAGTCGCCACTGCGCCTGGTGCCTGTTGGGATCTCATGCTTCCTGTCGAAGCTGTCCTTGATCTGCTGAATTATTTCGTCAGCCGCCGCATCAGTAAGGGGTTCACTCATAGTGTCAGCCTGGCCCCTGTAGCAGGCCGCGCCCATACGGCTGTCGGGAAGACTAAAACACTAGGGGACTCCAGGATTGAGCCACACTACGCAAGAAGCAAATCATCGCGAGGCACTCAGAGGAGCCCGTCTTGTCTTGTTCTGTCTGCCACTGGTTGCAGGCACGTCCGTGATATCTCCAAGCATTGGGGTTTGCGGGGCCAGCATCCTGACGCGCACGCACACAGGTAGGAAAATGCCATACATACTATATACATATACTCTTACAAGGTATCAGAATATATATATATAATATTGTACCATAACAGATCATAACATACTACAATATATGCGAGTCTCCGAAAATATCCTTAGTATAAGGACCCCAAAATAAGGCAGAAACTCCCAAATGGACTATAAGAGCCCTAGAAATCCGCTCCCGGCCCGGGCCCGGGAGCCTCGCTCACCAGCCAGCTGCGCAAAGGCGCCGGTGCGCCGGCGCCCGGGCCTTCGGAGCGAAGTTCCTTTTGAGGGTTCCTTGTCGGGTTCTATAATAAGGGTATCCTTAAAGGGGTTTAGGGTTTAGGGTTTAAAGGGTTCTATAAGGGTATCCTTAAAGGGTTTTTGTTTTTGTTTAAGCGCCTTTTGCCGCCTTGCAGTTAAGGTCAGCAGAACCCACAGTTGTGGGAGGCCATGTCCTAAACATGTCCTTAAAGGGGTTTAGGAGTTTAGGGTTTAGGGTTTAAAGGGTTCTATAAGGGATCTCTAGGGGTTTAGGGTCTACTAGGTGAGGGCTCTTCTTTTCTCTTTGAAGGCCGTTTTCTTCAGGATTTACGCTCTCGCAACTCGGACAATCCAGACGAGGTCTCTCGGGTTAAGTCGGACTACAAGGTGACGGATTTAGGGTTGAGTTGGTTTAGGGCTCATGAAGTGCACATAGGACAGAATGCTTCGGAATGTTTCGAAGCTTCTGTCTGCAAGTCCTAAGGTATCTGCGTCCGTCTGCTTCTGCCGGCAACCATTCGCTCGGAGAAGTTCTAAACCCAACACGAGTTTCATCCACTTGCTGCCGGGGCACCTTGTGAGGTGTAGAGAACCAAGCCTGAGCTGCAAGGCCCTGTAGTGGCCAAAACGGACCAAAACAGACCAAACAAGATCATCCTTCAGCGAAATCCATACTGAACATCCGGGCTCAACCACGAGCATTGGACATGAGTCGGTAGAACATGCCAGACTAGCATGCGAAGTAACGCAAAATCAAGGAGACTCCTCGAACTCGAAGACCCTGGCGGCAGAGGCAGAGATCGGAGAGAAAAACTCAGGAAAACAGGCTCGGCCCAGTGTCTTCCATCATCAAAGGCCGCAGCCAAGTACCTCCGAAAGCCGCCAGCTCCCACACCCATGAGACCCCCGGCCTTCCACGTACGACGTACCCTTCCAGGGGCAAAGAACCCTTCAAGGAGCGCTTCATATCTCGTAGCCTCTAGGGCCTAAGTACACGCCTAAGCATACGCAAGTTCTTGGTGCCAGAGAGGTCTGAGACATTCGAGGATGGGGTGAGGCCGGACTAAGGAAACCACCGCTAGAGCTCGCATGCCACCCCTTGTGTAGGGCACTTTGACAAAGCCAAGAAAGAAAGCCGCACTGCCATGGCCGATTTATCAGGCTACACACATTTTGAAGTCTAGCTTCACTTGGGGCGCTACAAAGCCATCCCCCCTAATTGGCTCTAATTGGTGCTGACGTGTGCAGCAATCCAAAAGTCACAGTTAAAACCTGGGTTGGACTCTCGTCTATAAGAGGCCAGAGAGCTAAATGCAAACACCAACTCCCCCGCGCCTGTTGCGGTCATGCAAGGGATGTTCCCGTGTGAAACCTGCTGAGATCCCATGGCCACTGCTGATGGGCTCTCACTGTATACGCTTAATTACTAACTATCATTCTCCAGGGCCGCGCCAGCCCAGGTCAAAATTCTATAGCATGGCATGCACCCGGCATGTTGCCGCCACTCCTGCAGGGATTTCCAAGGTCTCCGGTCTTCCCCGAGTGACTTAAGCATGACGCACTGCAGGCGGTTGGGCTGTCTCCGGCTCCTTGACATGCTTCGGAGCCCTTGAAGCTCACAAGGGTCCGCAGTTGATCTGGAAGGACCCCACGCAGACGTCCTCTTCCTTGGTCTTGTCTTGAGCTTCACTGCCACATAAAACCCAAAGAAAAGCGACGGTACCGTTTGCAAGCCCGGCTTCGTAGCTTTCGAGGCTCTCTGGCGTCCAACCCATCTGCGACAACGGCTTTGCCAAGCCCAGCCTGGAGATGCGCCACCCCTCTCCGTGAGTCTTGCGAAAGGCTCCGAAAATGTTCGCCCCTGTCGGCCCTATGCTCAGATTGAAGCTTCCAAGCACATGACATCTCGAGGACAGGCATTACAAACGTTTTCTCTCGCACATGAGCGTGTTCCGTCGGGGTGGTGCTCGTGGAGACAAGCCTGATGAGGTTCACCAGGCTCCAGTCCCACCACTCGAAATCCACCCAGTCAGTGTCCTGTTGCTTGCAGAAGTGTTGAAAGGTGCCACGGTGCGGGCCTGGGGATTGTTGCAGGTGTGAAGGTGCTGTGCCGCACGAGGTGCTACGAGCGAGATGACCCAAGCCCACCAATCAATGCAACCCATGCAATCCGGAGCCGTCTTTGACCTCCGAAACCCAGACTTTGCAAATTTTGGAATCTGGCAGCGTCCTCTTCGCAGCAGCAGACGGCAGGATCAGCATTCCAGTTGTGGCCCATGCCTGAGCTTCATTGCATCTGGCCGGGCCCACGAATGATGAACCCAAAGCTGTAACTAGTGGCTCAGTGTTCAAGAGAACCACAGCTTACTACGGGTTGAGTCCCACGCCTCCGAGACGCACAGGAGCCGGTCGCTACCCTCGCTAACAGTAATCAGAAGAAGAGTGAGAACAATGAACATCGATGAAGCAGGTCTCCAACACGAACCAAAGTCTCATTTGTATCATGATGATGTTGATGGCGGTGATGCAGGATGCTGGTGCTGGTGATGACAATGATGCTGATGATAATGATGATGATGGTGATAGTGCTGACGATGCTGATGCTGGTGCTGGTGATGCTGCTGTTGCTGAAGATGGTCATGGTGTGATGGTGCGATGGTGCGATGGTGTGACGGTGTGATGGTGTGATGGTGATGCTCTTGCTGATGGCTTCGTCAAGCTGCGACCGGCCCAGTAGTAGTCCCCAAAGAAGGAGGACTGGTCGTTTGCCGCCAGGCCCCGGTAGTGTAGGTAGTTCCGGAGGAAAGAGAACCTAAGCCAGTTACTAGCCACTCCTGCAAACTCTGGCCCACAGAATCGGCCTCTGAATTCCTAGAATGCTGGAAGGAGTGGCCAAGAAGCTTCTGCGCCCTCCACATGACCTGGGCCTGCTTGGGATTCGGCAGCTTCGTGGGATTGTTGCAGTTCCGAGCCACCTCCGCACGGAGCTTTGTGGTTAGATTCTCCCTTTTACACCAACAACAAGATGTATATAGGAACCGTATACGCCGCCTGTAGCCCAGCGCTCCACTCTCCGATGTAGAGCCTGTACCTTGGCTGGGCTCTGCACAACTGAGGCCCCACCGCCAACGACCTTCTCAACGTTGGGGCGCATGTCGGTATGTCGCACCGCATGTCCGACACACAGGACTTCTACCCTACCCGACTCTAACCATCCAGGGACCCTGTCTCTGACCCTGGCTTCAGAAATCAGAAGCAACTCTTGGTCCCGTGTTCAGACCAAAGACCCCTTGTCCAGGAGCCCCATCTTCATGAAGCCAGCCCAGGTGTGCTGCTCGTACTGATGCGTGGTGTTGGGCACGTTGGCCTCCAAGGGCTTGCGTGCGGAAATGTCACCCTTCGTTCACAGGCTTCTCGGGGTTTGCGGGATGGGTTCAACCAATTTGGTATGGAGCTGTGCCCTGAAGGCACTCGCCACCAGGCCTCACACACGCAGGGCACGGAGATATGACTTTCGTCATCGCCGTAGACGTTGCACATGGCCGGCCAGTTGAAATAGTGATGGATGTCTAGCAACCAGCGATCCTGAGTTGGCCCAACACTGTGTGCAAAATGTTATGCTCCGAAGCACTGAAGCCCACGAACCTCCGATCCACATTGCCTTCAAAACCCTTTCGGTGCCAAGGCGCCTTCAGTGGCGAGTAAGGGCCCAGGAGGTCCTTGGAGATCGCGGTGGCGTTGTAATTCTCCGTGCCATCGTTGATGCCGAAGCCCACCTCAAGAGTCACGACCCCCGGGCCCCAGCGGTTCCGTGCTCACCAGGGGGACTTGCTTCCATGCTGAAGTCTCACTTAAGACTTAAGAAGTCTGGCCGACAAAGGCAGCCCAGCAGCGTCGTCCAGAAATTGCGACATGACGGTCGCCAGCCCCACGGTGGCAGACCGAACTGCCTGCTGCTTCGCGTCGTGCTGCAGGAGATCAGGCTCCTCAGCTGCCATGCTTGTGGGCGTGTAGGGCGTATCATGTCACGCCGACGACGCTTCGTAGAGTGACCCAGGTCGAGGAACATTGATGACCTCGTAGGCCATGATGGCCCCGGGCATCTGATCGTTGATGAACCTCAGCCACCAAGCAGATCTTTCAACCGTCAAAAGAGCCGAATGGAAGAACGAGCGGACAGCAAGCCCGGTCCAAGAAGGCCTTCGGCTGCAACCTTCACTTACTAAGTGCGGGACTTGATGTAGGGAACCACACGGTCCAGGGCGATTTTCCAGTAGACATCTGCCCAGGTCTTCCCATCCTTCCCAAGGCAACCGCAAGCAAACTCCGGCAGCCAGAGTCGCGACGACACATCGAGGCCCCCCAAGCTATACTATACTATACCACACTATACTATACTATACTATACTACACTATACAAAATGATACGCGACTATGACATGACATGCTGTACTATAACAGGCTATGCTCCCCGCCCTGCGAGTCCGGCAAAAGTTAGACCGCAAACCCCCCCCCCCCACCCTCCCGGGCCTTTTCCCGCGTGGTCGGGTAGGGGTCGCCCCCTGCGTTCGAGATGCCGTCTTCTGCCAGTCCTTCTGGCAAGACGCTTCTGTCAATCTGTCATAGAAACAATCTGTAGTGAAGAACCAGATGAAGCCAAGATCTACAGTTGAGGAGGGACATCTTGCGGATATTGCGACATGCGCATTGGCCCATTGATGGCTTAGGTTGCCCACGATACCCTGCCGATCGCGCACATGCAAGTTGTTTCTTGATCGCCTTCTCTTCCGAATCCTACTAAGCCTGCATCTCAACAAAAGGTCCTACAAGAATCCACGGTCCAATGTCCAGTTGGAGTTGCAAGTCCCGCCTTCCCAGAAGTTTGGCGCTTCTGGGGCGCACTCGATGCCGGCGTAGGACTGGAAGGGTGTGCTGCAGCCAGGAAGAGCGTGCATGTCGAGCATCACCTGCAGAACACCCCTGACCAGCCGTGTCAAGCGCAATTGAAATCCAAGACGCTCCTGCTAGGTAACCGCATCGTCTCGACATGTTGGGGCCGAAGGCATTTAGGAGCTCAGAAGCCTTCATGTTTCTGTTCCACAGCTTCACGATGACGTTGCTCAAGGCGAGGGTGCCGGGCGTCACGAAGCCTTGCTGGTCCAGGAAAGAGGTGTGAAGCCCTAAGACTCCATGTACCCATATAGTAGGTACTTAGGCCGTAAACGGGTCCCTATATGGGTACTTTAAGGCCTAAGTACCTACTATATGGGTACATGGAGCCTTTGGGAAGGGTATTCCATCATAAGGACCCAGGGGAGTTCGGGGGCCCTAATACCTATAATAAGGACTTAATAAGGCCTTTTTAAGGAAGTTTAGCGCCCTACCCCCCCAAGGGTCCCTATGATTCCATTGCAGGGACCGGACCAAGGTCGCATGTTCCCTGCAAAGCGTTACTGCCGTAGAATCTATGTATACCTACATGTGCGTATTGCATTTGTATGTATGTATGTATATATACACATGTACATTACACAGATGATTATGGGTGTAACTATATATGTATGTATCTATGTATGCAGGTTTAGCCGCTTTTCTCGAGCACTAGCCGATGCGGCGTGGTAGAAATGTTGCAAGAGTGCGTAGTTGGGGTCCACATATGACTTCGCCCTGCAGTACACATCGATCAGGACTCGTATGGATT